>JBAIZL010000010.1:89378533-89398533 GCA_036971475.1 Prosapia bicincta | reverse complement strand
AATGGAGCCTAAGTATGAAGTGACATTGATCTCAAGGGCCTGTATGATTTATTGTCTCACTACGTCACCAGCTTTAGCACCATTGATCACACAGGCTGGTTCAATCACTCTTGAAAAGGTATTTTACGACGACTTTGCTGCTTTTTAGAGGACTCGACTAGTAACGTGATTTTGTTGTATGTTTTTAAAATGGTTAATAGTTTTCCAAAAGTCTTATTCAAGTGGAAATAAGCTTAAAAATTGTTAGAGATACCTAAAAGTATTTGCACTGAAAGAAGATAAGCATAGAATAAAGAAAAGTTATATTTCCCTTTAAAATTAGACTTTATCCTAAGCATAACATCAGCGTGGTTTATTTTTTTTATTATTTTTTTTTAACTTGGGAGCGGGTTTGAATTGCCCGAAGCACTGCTACCTTAAGGTATATTGTACTTATCTCCCTGATCTAGTCAAATAACCCCTTCCCTCTTACCAGGTTTAGGAGTTTCCTGACTAGAGTTTTACCTTCAGCATCCACCAAAGCCGTTCCATCACCAAAGAGGTTGAAGCGCCTCTCAGCAAGTACTTCACATCTGTAAATAATGTGTGTGGCAGTCTCCAGTTCCTGCCCGCATAATCTGCACACTGGTTCATCTTTGTAGATACCCATTTTATGCAAATGTTTCCTTAGTCCACAGTGTCCCGTGAGTATACCTGTGGCTATCCTCAATTCCAGCCTAGACAGATAGATGAGACTCTTCTGCAGCCCCAAGGAAGGTTTCCTAAGGGTTAGCTTACTGTGTCTCATCCCTTCGGCCCTGATCCAGTGCTCACAGTGTCTTTCAGCCATCCACCTTCGCACTGTCATATTGACCATGGATTTGGAAATACCTACCGCAGGCTCCGGTCCAATCAGGGGAGTCGAAGACCCCTCCCTGGCCAGAGCATCTGCGGCTTCATTTCCAAGTATTCCCATATGCCCTGGCACCCAACCTATCTTGATTTGATTGTGCCTTGCCAGAGCTTGTAGGTTAATTAGGCACTCCCTGACTATGGCCGAGATGACCACGTGTCCGTTTAGTGCCTTAATTGCTGCCTGACTGTCGGAGAAAATAGCAATCCGGGTCCCGTGTGTTTCCCTTCTCGCTATCTCTCCCAGACAGGCATTTATAGCATATACTTCGGCCTGAAAGACAGAGGTATGCCTCCCCAAAGAAAAAACTAGTTCTACCCTTGGGTTTTTACAATACACCCCCGCTCCAGTGCCGAAGTCCATCCTGGAGCCATCTGTGTACCAGATCTGAGCTCCCGATGTTAATGTCCCTGACCATTCCATCATAGTTTGGTGGACCTGGTCAGGTGCAAACATTCGAGTAATGTGGTCGCTGCCCATTTCCAAGACGGGTTCTTTGACCACGCCCTCGATACTCATATGTCCCGAGACATCTGGGAGGTTAGCCCCGTTGCTCGAGTTGCGCAATCTCCATGCCGCCAGCCTCGCCTCTCCCCTAAGGACAAGTTCAAGGGGAGGGAGGTTATGCATTACTTCCATTACTGCACCTGATGTAGTTGACATCGCTCCCAGTGTGCACAGACAGGCCAATCTCTGGATGGAGCTCAGTTTAGCTCTTCTCTGTGCCTGGTTGGCCTTTGTCCACCACACCAGAGCTCCATGGGTAATCATAGGTCTTATCACCCTCAGATACATCCAGTGCATCATTGATGGCTTCAGTCCCCATTTCTTACCCACCATTCTTCTCACAGTCATCAGTGCCCTTTTGGCCCTGTTAACTGTCCTCTCAAGATGTGGGTTCCAGGTGAGTTTCCTGTCCAGAGTAACTCCCAGGTACTTCACCTCCCCCACAAACTCAAGGTATTCACCAAACAAGCGGGGCATCCTGGTCGTCAGATCTTTTCGCTGTCTGGTGAAGTTAATGAGAGCAGTCTTTTTTGGATTTACCCTAAGGTTCTCCTTTTTACACCACTCTTCAATCAGTCGTAGAGGATTTCTGATTACCTCAAGGACTGTATCAGGGAATCTGCCCAGGATCAGAACAACTATGTCGTCCGCATATCCTAGACAGACGTACCCCTGTTCATTCAGGAGTTCAATAAAGTTGTCAACCACTAGGCACCACAACAGAGGAGAGAGACCCCCCCCCCCCTGTGCACAGCTCAGACTTGTCTCCGCCCTTCTGACCTCCCCTGACACCTCTACAGAAATGCTTCTGTTTGTTAACATGGAACTTATCCAACCACAAGTGGTTGCATCCACTCCATGACGTCTTGCACCACTTACCATCGTCTCCACTGAGGGGTTATTGAAAGCCCCTTCAATGTCGAGGAAGGCACCTATGGCACAACCTTTCTTGGCGATTATTTGCTCAATCCTACCAACCACTTGATGGAGAGCTCCCTCGCAGGATTTCCCCGGTTGATAAGCATACTGGTTCCAATGCAGTGGTTTTATGGCCAAAGCACCCCCCCACCCTATCTACCAGTTTTTCAAGTCCCTTAAGAACAAAGGACATGAGTGTAATAGGTCTGTATCCTTTCCCTTCCGATTGGTTACCGGTGGGCTTAGGTATAAAGACCACCTTACTAGATTTCCAGGCTGCCGGCACATGCCCTAAAGCAATGCTTAGCCTGTATAATTTAGTAAGTACCAGTACCAGCAAATCCATTCCCTGCTGCAGCAGCACAGGATAGATCCCATCTGGACCTGGAGATTTGTAGGGTTTAAATGTGCCAATAGCCCATCTTACCCTTTGTGGAGTTACTATCCTCCTTGCCACTTCCCAGTCCTCCCTCTTACCACGTCTTGTGGAGAGTTTGGCAACTGGTTCAGTGTCTGCTCCCCCAAGTTTCCTCAGAGTACTGGAAGGGAAATGTGTTCTGATTAATTCTTCCACAGTTTCCCCTGCAGTTTTTGGTATATTTCCCAGTGGGGTTCGTAGCATCCCCACCGGGTTAACTGGGTCCTTAGAGAGCACTTTATGCAGTCGTGCCCCTTCCCGAGTTTTGTCAATCTCTTGACAAAACTCCTTCCAGGACTTCCTGCGTGCTTCTCTAATTGCCCTGTTGTATTCGGTTAGTGTTTTCCTATACTGATCCCACTCCCCGTTCTTTTTTGCTCTATTAAAGAGTCTCCTGGTGGTCTTTCGAAGTTTGGCTAGCTTCTTGTTCCACCATGACGGATCCCCTACTTTTCTCCCCTCACTAAGAGGGCAGTTATTAGTAAAGGATTCTACTATAGCCTCGCCAACCAATGCGGCAGAGTCTTCTAGCTCTCTCCTCCCACCATACTCCAATCCAGCCTCCTCAATCCGAACTCCCAGGTCCCTCCTGTAGGAGTCCCAGTCTGTTCTTCTTGGATCCCTGGTTGGCCGAAGCATGGATGGATTTAGAGAGATATCATACCTAATATGTCTGGGGTCAGAAGAAGATGGTTCATCCGACACATGCCAGTTTAGTACATACCTAGCCGTCTGGTTCGATGCCACCGTAATGTCCAGGACCTCCTGTCTGGCCCTAGTGACAAACGTCGACTCTTCCCCCTGATTTAAGACTAGTAAATTCTTAGAGCTAAGATAAGCTAAAAGTTCCTCACCTCTAGTGTTGATACCTGTACTTCCCCACGAAGTGTGATGGGAGTTAGCCTCCATCCCCACCAGCAGCTCCTCATCCACAGCCCCACAGTGCTCGACCAGCCTCCTCAGCTCTTGTGTTGGTAGAGCCCCCGCGTAGTCAAAGGGGAGATATGCCGTGGCAAGGTTCAGCCTCTTCAGTCTCCCCTACGCCCGCAGCTCCACTGTCACTGCTATTAAGTCCCTGCAGCAGAAGTCCGTTAGTACAAAAGCACTCAACCCCCTCCTAACCAGGATACACGTCCTGGGAACACCGGAGTCCTTATCGTACAACAACTTACCTCCAGATGTCGCCAGCCCGCATATTCGTCCTCCAGAAATCCATGACTCCTGGATGAGAACCAAGTCCACCTCTCCCCTGTCCAGCATCCTACACACGACAGCACTCGCCGCCCTGCTATGCTGTAGGTTCACTTGGAGGATCTTGATCATTGTTCTGCTTAATTTGCAGTCGCCTGGGTCCGCAGAGCAGCCCCAGGACTAAACAGCGTGCTCAACTCTACAGCCACTTCACCGGTTTCTGCAGTCGGCAGCTTGACAGCCGCCCCCGCACCCCCAGTGATGGTTGCCGTTGACACATCTGCTACAGACTCACGGTTTGCCGTTTCATTGGCTCCCACTGTCTGTGCAGTCTCGAAATCAATTCTTTTACTTACTTGGTCCATTAACGTCCCACGAGTATGGGGGAAATAACGGTCGACCAGAGCAGAGCCCCCACTGCCCTAGCAAGACAACATACAATGAGGTTTTGTCTGGTTCCTCAAGGGGATCGTGTGCAACTGCATTTTATACCCTGCAGCAATTCATCCTTCGGCACGATGCCTTCCACCTTGGATTGGGTATTCAGTCACTGACCTTGAAGCACACCCCAAGTTCAGGACATTATTAACTGTTGCTCATGAAGCGAACAGCCTGCTATACTCTCTTTTTTACAACTGTGTCGTTAGGGTAGTTTCCCGCCCATACTTCACTGTCGCATTGCCCTTGGTTCACCTGGGAGGTGAGAGTAGCATGGCAATCCTGACCTCTAGCCTAACCATTCTTAGTGATAAGTTAAAGTGGCCAGAGCAATCATGACCTCTAGCCTAACCATTCTTAGTGATAAGTTGAAGTGACCATGGCAATCATGACCTCTAGCCTAACCATTCTTAGTGATAAGTTAAAGTGACCAAGGCAATCATGACCTCTAGCCTAACCATTCTTAGTGATAAGTTGAAGTGGCCATGGCAATCATGACCTCTAGCCTAACCATTCTTAGTGATAAGTTAAAGTGACCATGGCAACCATGACCTCTAGCCAAACCATTCTTAGTGATAGGTTGAAGTGGCCATGGCAACCATGACCTCTAGCCTAACCATTCTTAGTGATAAGTTGAAGTGACCATGGCAATCATGACCTCTAGCCTAACCATTCTTAGCTATACGTTGAAGTGACCATGGCAATCATGACCTCTAACCTAACCATTCTTAGTGATAAGTTAAAGTGACCATGGCAACCATGACCTCTAGCCTAACCATTCTTAGTGATAAGTTAAAGTGACCATGGCAACCATGACCTCTAGCCTAACCATTCTTAGTCATAAGTTAAAGTGACCATGGCAACCATGACCTCTAGCCTAACCATTCTTAGTGATAAGTTGAAGTGACTATGGCAATCATGACCTCTAGCCTAACCATTCTTAGTGATAAGTTAAAGTGACCAAGGCAATCATGACCTCTAGCCTAACCATTCTTAGTGATAAGTTGAAGTGACCATGGCAATCATGACCTCTAGCCTAACCATTCTTAGTGATGAGTTAAAGTGGCCATGGCAATCATGACCTCTAGCCTAACCATTCTTAGCTATACGTTAAAGTGACCATGGCAACCATGACCTCTAGCCTAACCATTCTTAGTGATATGTTAAAGTGACCAAGGCAATCATGACCTCTAGCCTAACCATTCTTAGTGATAAGTTGAAGTGACCAAGGCCGTCATGACCTCTAGCCTAACCATTCTTAGTGATAGGTTGAAGTGACCATGGCAATCATGACCTCTAGCCTAACCATTCTTAGTGATAAGTTAAAGTGACCATGGCAACCATGACCTCTAGCCTAACCATTCTTAGTGATAAGTTAAAGTGACCATGGCAACCATGACCTCTAGCTTAACCATTCTTAGTGATAAGTTGAAGTGACCATGGCAATCATGACCTCTAGCCTAACCAGTCTTAGTGATAAGTTAAAGTCACCATGGCAATCATGACCTCTAGCCTAACCATTCTTAGTGATAAGTTAAGGTGACCATGGCAACCATGACCTCTAGCCTAACCATTCTTAGTGATAAGTTGAAGTGACTATGGCAATCATGACCTCTAGCCTAACCATTCTTAGTGATAAGTTAAAGTGACCAAGGCAATCATGACCTCTAGCCTAACCATTCTTAGTGATAAGTTGAAGTGACCATGGCAATCATGACCTCTAGCCTAACCATTCTTAGTGATGAGTTAAAGTGGCCATGGCAATCATGACCTCTAGCCTAACCATTCTTAGACATACGTTAAAGTGACCATGGCAACCATGACCTCCAGGCTAACCATTCTTAGACATACGTTAAAGTGACCATGGCAACCATGACCTCCAGGCTAACCATTCTTAGTGATAAGTTAAAGTGACCATGGCAATCATGACCTCTAGCCTAACCATTCTTAGTGATAGGTTGAAGTGGCCATGGCAATCATGACCTCTAGCCTAACCATTCTTAGACATACGTTAAAGTGACCATGGCAACCATGACCTCCAGGCTAACCATTCTTAGACATACGTTAAAGTGACCATGGCAACCATGACCTCCAGGCTAACCATTCTTAGTGATAAGTTAAAGTGACCATGGCAATCATGACCTCTAACCTAACCATTCTTAGACATACGTTAAAGTGACCATGGCAACCATGACCTCTAGCCTAACCATTCTTAGACATACGTTAAAGTGACCATGGCAACCATGACCTCCAGGCTAACCATTCTTAGTGATAAGTTAAAGTGACCATGGCAATCATGACCTCTAGCCTAACCATTCTTAGTGATAGGTTGAAGTGGCCATGGCAACCATGGCCTCTAGCCTAACCATTCTTAGTGATAGGTTGAAGTGACCATGGCAACCATGACCTCTAGCCTAACCATTCTTAGTGATAAGTTAAAGTGGCCATGGCAATCATGACCTCTAGCCTAACCATTCTTAGTGATAAGTTAAAGTGACCATGGCAACCATGACCTCCAGGCTAACCATTCTTAGTACTGATCATGGAAACAGCTTTTTCGTATTTTATCGTTACAATAATATTATTAAAATTTCAGCTTAAGCAATTATGCTTATGAAGTTATTAAGTAAAAAAAGATGAATGTTCGTTCAACGGAGTGAAGAAGGTTTGAATTGCTGTAAATCTAATTATATACACGAGATTGATAATTTTCGTATAAATTCCACCTCCACGCGGTGTACTACAGCTTAACGACGCCTCAATCAGGCATAAATCGCGTAGTTTTAATATTAAATTTTGGAACGCAGGCGGATTCTCACAAAATTCAGCGAGCTGAAGACTATTTTGCATGAATATCAGATTGACCTTTTTATAGTGGCTGAAGCAGGAGCCGCCACCGACACAACTCAATTTTACCAGGTTGACAACTACACGATTCATACATTGCAAAGAAGCAGACAAGTGGCATCGGGAATGATTGTTGGGATTATGAAAGACCTACCATTTAAGTTCAAAATCATACATGAAATGGACGAAGACGACAAAATGGAAGGAATACAAGTTGATTGCTGGATTGACAACAATCATTTTCTAGTTGTAGGAGCCTACAACCCACCGAACAACGTTCCTAATGACGATAGACTGGATCAAACGATCGACAACGATACAATTATTATTACTCGAATATGAAATTAAATAATAAGAATGAAGAAACACCAGATTTTAAAAGAATTTAATAACCAATAAAAACTAAATATTTTAAAATAAAATTATTTAATAAAAATTGTAATTATTAATTGGATAATAAATTGCTCCAAAAATTATAAAAGTGTCAAGTGCGGGAGAAAATAGATTCGAGTGTCGAAAAAGCGTAACTTACGAACGGAGCGGCGTAAAACTGGTATTCAAGTTAGTAATGAAATCTTAAATTATGAAAAAGAACATGGTTTTAAGAAATATGAGAATGTTACACCATAAGTGACATTTTACAGCAGCAGTTACAAAACGAGCACAAATCTCTGAAAGCAAAGTCAATGGGAAAAACTGTTTTCAAGTTAAAACAAATGTATAGAAAGAGTAACAAACCGCGTAGCGGAAGTAGTGGGGAGCCCAGATAGTCTGGAGACGAAATTAAGCTCTCGTGACAAACGGACGGCTTTTCCGGATATCCAGGGAAAAGATTCTAAGATGCTGCTCAGTAGCTAAACAGAAAATCTAGCCAAAGATGGATGTAAAGAAGTCCTGCCTTGGAGGGTGCGCGATTTCGAATTCAAAATTTAAAATTCAATTTAAAATAAATCACAAACATTATTGAAGGGGGCCCTAAAACCGATCAATTGCGACTGCTACACGATTCCAGACTCCAAGAATACCATAGTAGAAGAGCAGCAATCACAGTGAAAAATTTTTGGGGTAAGTTATAATTTTAATAGTAAATTCACCATTTATTAAATTAAGTAAATTTCGTAATATTATAGATTCAAATTTCATTGAATAAAAATTTAATAATTTATTGATCATTAATAACTAAGAAAATATATAAGTAAATTACTCTTATTTAAATAGAAATATAAGTGGTGGTAATGAAATAAAAATTATTCTAATATAAAATCCAAGTCCTAAAATCTCAACCTTAAAGTTACATCAGACTATAACAAGTTAAAGTTTAACAAAGACAAGACAAGAAATATTCAAAATCAATAGTAGTATAATATTCAAATTCAACCAAAGTCATGGAATAAGAAATTCAAAGAGAAAATCTATAATAAATTATTAAGTACTTAAGTTGATATAATTTATTTTATGAAAATCATATAAAATTGGTTTTGAAATCCTTCATGTTGGAGGACACAAATATAAATTAAAAATAATGTTGTAAAATTAATGTTGTCTTTTGCTTCTACAAATAATTATTTGGGGGAGGGGGAATTTGTGTGTGTGTTTGTGTGTGTGTGTGTGTGTGTGTGTGAATGTGTGTGTGTGTGTGTGTGTGTGTGTGTGTGTGTGTGTGTGTGTGTGTGTGTGTGTGTGGTGTGTGTGTGTGTGTGTGTGTGTGTGTGTGTGTGTGTGTGTGTGTGTGTATGTGTGTGGTGTGTGTGTGTGTGTGTGTGTGTGTGTGTGTGTGGTGTGTGTGTGTGTGTGTGTGTGTGTGTGTGTGTGGTGTGTGTGTGTGTGTGTGTGTGTGTGTGTGTGTGTGTGTGTGTGTGTGTGTGTGCGTGCGTGTGTGTGTGTGTGTATGTGTTGTGTGTGTTGTGTGTGTGTGTGTGTATGTGTGTGTTGTGTGTGTTGTGTGTGTGTGTGTGTGTGTGTGTGTGTGTGTGTGTGTGTGTGTGTGTGTGTGTGTGTGTGTGTGTGTGTGTGTGTGTGTGTGTGTGTGTGTGTGTGTGTGTGTGTGTGTGTGTGTGTGTGTGTGTGTGTGTGAATGTGTGTATTAAGGTTTTTATTTATTTCCAGGAAGGCCTGTCAGAGTGAGGTTGCGCCATAAGGGATAACATATGATTTCATAGTACAGTTGATTTTATATTATAGGTTATGTGGTAGAACAGCTGTTTTAACGGATAGGTTATGTTTCTTTATTTATATTAATTGTAGTCATTTAATAAAAAGTAAGTGAAATAAAAGTTTTATTTGTTTTCATGTGTAGGACTTGCCACTGAAGTATTTTTGTTTATATTACTCGCTATAACTCAATTGCATAAAATGTTTAAAAATCTAAATAAAAATATTTCTTGGAAATCTTCCTGAACGATACAATAGGTTATTAGTTCTCTATTTACGGCAGCTACTTAGATGTAATGACACATTTTATTATCCACTGAGTGTTTCCAAGAACGTATAGGCCTTAGTTACGTGTATATTATGCAACTATAATTATTCCTTGTTATATATTTTTAAACCCACTCTTGTATTAGTGATTTCTGTTGTTAAAACACAATATTTTTAAACCCGCTCTTGTATTAGTGATGTCTGTTGTTAAAACACAATATTTTTAAAACCACTCTTGTATTAGTGATGTCTGTTGTTAAAACACAATATTTTTAAACCCACTCTTGTATTAGTGATGTCTGTTGTTAAAACACAATATTTTTAAACCCACTCTTGTATTAGTGATGTCTGTTGTTAAAACACAATATTTTTAAACCCACTCTTGTATTAGTGATGTCTGTTGTTAAAACACAATATTTTTAAACCCACTCTTGTATTAGTGATGTCTGTTGTTAAAACACAATATTTTTAAACCCACTCTTGTATTAGTGATGTCTGTTGTTAAAACACAATATTTTTAAACCCACTCTTGTATTAGTGATGTCTGTTGTTAAAACACAATATTTTTAAACCCACTCTTGTATTAGTGATGTCTGTTGTTAAAACACAATATTTTTAAACCCACTCTTGTATTAGTGATGTCTGTTGTTAAAACACAATATTTTTAAACCCACTCTTGTATTAGTGATGTCTGTTGTTAAAACACAATATTTTTAAACCCACTCTTGTATTAGTGATGTCTGTTGTTAAAACACAATATTTTTAAACCCACTCTTGTATTAGTGATGTCTGTTGTTAAAACACAATATTTTTAAACCCACTCTTGTATTAGTGATGTCTGTTGTTAAAACACAATATTTTTAAACCCACTCTTGTATTAGTGATGTCTGTTGTTAAAACACAATATTTTTAAACCCACTCTTGTATTAGTGATGTCTGTTGTTAAAACACAATATTTTTAAACCCACTCTTGTATTAGTGATGTCTGTTGTTAAAACACAATATTTTAAAACCCACTCTTGTATTAGTGATGTCTGTTGTTAAAACACAATATTTTTAAACCCACTCTTGTATTAGTGATGTCTGTTGTTAAAACACAATATTTTTAAACCCACTCTTGTATTAGTGATGTCTGTTGTTAAAACACAATATTTTTAAACCCACTCTTGTATTAGTGATGTCTGTTGTTAAAACACAATATTTTTAAACCCACTCTTGTATTAGTGATGTCTGTTGTTAAAACACAATATTTTTAAACCCACTCTTGTATTAGTGATGTCTGTTGTTAAAACACAATATTTTTAAAAGCGGTACCGAAAGTAAATACATTAAAATGGAGGAAAGAAAGTTTCACAAGAATGGTCTCTACCTACGAACCCTTTCCAAACACAATAAATTTTGACACATCACGCGAATTTTGGTTCACTTTATCTTTTATTATTCCGTCGCCTGTGCAAGAAAGTTTGCTATAAATATAAGGCCAAGAGATTACATTTGCCACGGGGTTTGGCCATATATCAACCCTTGTCAGATAAAATATATCTAACGCCGAAAAGTAATATAAAGTATTTTATCCAAACAACGTAATTCTTTTCTATTCAATAACTAACAGGATTTCAGACCAAGAACATTCTAGAATATACCTGTATGTGTTACGTGTGTGTGTTAGATTGTATTTTAAACATTTTCAAACTGCCTAATTTGTCATATATTATTGCTTTGAAAATGAGTTTTTTTTAAGATCTTAGATTTAAACACAACCTGTCACACAGTTTTCTCTTCATTACCAGAAGAAAAACTGTCGCTTTTAAATCACAAAGACTCACTAATAAGTGATCCCCACATCCTGAAGGCTACTGCTTTGGAAATAATTGCGGATCCATACAGCATAGATAACTGGATCCATGTGTACACTGATGGGTTAGTGGTAAAGCATGCATGTGGTGCTGGTTTATACAGGTACCATTTTGAGGGCGGCAACCCAGTTGGAATTAATGCCACCAACTTCGATGGTGGGATTGCAGCTATAGTACAAGTTGCCGAAAAACATTTGTCGATCTCAGTGAAGCCGGCAAGAGTTGTGTTCTTCGTGGATTCACAGGCCGCTATAATTGCACTAACTAAGTAATACCTCCACCGACTGTGTGCAAACAGTGAACGGACGAATTGTATTCAATCTACTGTCAATGAAAAAACAAGGGAAAGCGAAAACCGAAATGAGCGCTGGAAAGATATGGAGGGGCTTGGCGCACACAGTGCTAATACCACGTACCCTACCTAGAGTGGAAGCTGTTGCCAGATTCATAATGCATACAGGCCATATCTATCTGCAAGCCCACCTATATAAATTAGGATTAGTAGTCTCGGATATTTGCCCTCTGTACAATTGTCAAAAGAAGGAAGCCAGCATTGTCTGTACTGGTAAGCTAGGAAGAGAATGGCGGAAAGGCCAAGATCTGGTAAGTAAGTAATTATTTTAAGAACCTTACTTTTTGGAAATTTAAATTTTAAATCCTAAAAATTTATATAGAAAAACAAGTGCTATAACAAACATTTAAAGTCAATCCCTACTTCAGTCAACAAAGACAAATTTAATTTTAGTTTCTTTTTATTTTATAATTACAATCATATAAATATTTATATACATATGTCTGAATAACAATATTAAGTGGCAAAATAGAAAAAGAATTTTCGTGCCACTTTCCATTTTCCTTTCTATGTATGGTGTTGGAATATTATTATATTTGTACTATTAATACGTTTTTTTGTCGCTTGCATTCTGTTTTAGTTTCTTTTCGCTTTCCCTTTTCATTGTCCATTTGCGAAGCATGGTTCGAAACCGTTAATCCAGTTTGTTAATTTTATTCTTTTCATTTATTTTTAATCCTTGAGCATTATTTTGTATGACTTTGGGTGGTAACCATGGCAACAATTTAAGGTTGTGTAGTGAAAGTTTCAACGACAACCATATGGGAGCAAAAGAATAATTCATGTACTTCTTTGAGATATACAATTCTAGCTATGGGTAAGTTGGCTCAGTGCCAAAAACGCTAGACTAGAATATGTAGGTACTCAGATACGACTTAGACCGAACAGATATTTATAATTAAATTATTTAATAAATATTTTTTTAAACTATGTTAAAATCAATTGTCCTACACTACAGGTAAAAAAAATGTATTTGTATGTAATTGGATAAATGAATATGTATTTTATTAACGATGTAAAATATATATGAATATATAAGGAGAGTGTGAGCTAATAGAAGGAATTTAATAAATATTATACCAAATATATTATTAACATATGTCATACATAAATAAAAATATATATGAAAATTAAACACTAATTTTAGGTTGTGTTGACTTTTTATCAATTTCTTGAAAGTATACTACTTTATAAAACCTATTACTTGAATTTTCACGTTGTTTAAACGTTCTAGAGTTGCCGTTGTCTGTTATGTAATATTGTTTCTAGAGATTTTCTTACTGCTGTTCGATAAAAATCAATTGTATAAAAAAATCTAATTATCATTTTAATTATCTTTTCATTGTCTACATTTTACTTTTAGGTTTCACTATGTAACTATTTTACAGGTTTATGTTTATTCTTGAAATAACGTGTGGTAGTAATGTCTCACAGATACATAGAGAGGCCGATTAAATGTTAAAAACGCATTGCATGATCCATTATTTTACTTTTAGGTTTCACTATGTAACTATTTTACAGGTTTATGTTTATTCTTGAAATAACGTGTGGTAGTAATGTCTCACAGATACATAGAGAGGCCGATTAAATGTTAAAAACGCATTGCATGATCCATTATTTTACTTTTAGGTTTCAGTATGTAACTACTTTACAGGTTTATGTTTATTCTTGAAATAACGTGTGGTAGTAATGTCTCACAGATACATAGAGAGGCCGATTAAATGTTAAAAACGCATTGCATGATCCATTATTTTACTTTTAGGTTTCACTATGTAACTATTTTACAGGTTTATGTTTATTCTTGAAATAACGTGTGGTAGTAATGTCTCACAGATACATAGAGAGGCCGATTAAATGTTAAAAACGCATTGCATGATCCATTATTTTACTTTTAGGTTTCAGTATGTAACTATTTTACAGGTTTATGTTTATTCTTGAAATAACGTGTGGTAGTAATGTCTCACAGATACATAGAGAGGCCGATTAAATGTTAAAAACGCATTGCATGATCCATTATTTTACTTTTAGGTTTCACTATGTAACTATTTTACAGGTTTATGTTTATTCTTGAAATAACGTGTGGTAGTAATGTCTCACAGATACATAGAGAGGCCGATTAAATGTTAAAAACGCATTGAATGACCCATTATTTTACTTTTAGGTTTCACTATGTAACTATTTTACAGGTTTATGTTTATTCTTGAAATAACGTGTGGTAGTAATGTCTCACAGATACATAGAGAGGCCGATTACATGTTAAAAACGCATTGCATGATCCATTATTTTACTTTTAGGTTTCACTATGTAACTATTTTACAGGTTTATGTTTATTCTTGAAATAACGTGTGGTAGTAATGTCTCACAGATACATAGAGAGGCCGATTAAATGTTAAAAACGCATTGCATGATCCATTATTTTACTTTTAGGTTTCACTATGTAACTATTTTACAGATTTATTTTTATTCTTGAAATAACGTGTAGTAGTAATGTCTCACAGATACATAGAGAGGCCGATTAAATGTTAAAAACGCATTGCATGATCCATTATTTTACTTTTAGGTTTCACTATGTAACTATTTTACAGATTTATTTTTATTCTTGAAATAACGTGTAGTAGTAATGTCTCACAGATACATAGAGAGGCCGATTAAATGTTAAAAACGCATTGCATGATCCATTATTTTACTTTTAGGTTTCACTATGTAACTATTTTACAGGTTTATGTTTATTCTTGAAATAACGTGTGGTAGTAATGTCTCACAGATACATAGAGAGGCCGATTACATGTTAAAAACGCATTGCATGATCCATTATTTTACTTTTAGGTTTCACTATGTAACTATTTTACAGGTTTATGTTTATTCTTGAAATAACGTGTGGTAGTAATGTCTCACAGATACATAGAGAGGCCGATTAAATGTTAAAAACGCATTGCATGATCCATTATTTTACTTTTAGGTTTCACTATGTAACTATTTTACAGATTTATTTTTATTCTTGAAATAACGTGTGGTAGTAATGTCTCACAGATACATAGAGAGGCCGATTAAATGTTAAAAACGCATTGCATGATCCATTATTTTACTTTTAGGTTTCACTATGTAACTATTTTACAGGTTTATGTTTATTCTTGAAATAACGTGTGGTAGTAATGTCTCACAGATACATAGAGAGGCCGATTAAATGTTATAAACGCATTGCATGATCCATTATTTTACTTTTAGGTTTCACTATGTAACTATTTTACAGGTTTATGTTTATTCTTGAAATAACGTGTGGTAGTAATGTCTCACAGATACATAGAGAGGCCGATTAAATGTTATAAACGCATTGAATGATCCATTATTTTACTTTTAGGTTTCACTATGTAACTATTTTACAGGTTTATGTTTATTCTTGAAATAACGTGTGGTAGTAATGTCTCACAGATACATAGAGAGGCCGATTACATGTTAAAAACGCATTGCATGATCCATTATTTTACTTTTAGGTTTCACTATGTAACTATTTTACAGGTTTATGTTTATTCTTGAAATAACGTGTGGTAGTAATGTCTCACAGATACATAGAGAGGCCGATTAAATGTTAAAAACGCATTGCATGATCCATTATTTTACTTTTAGGTTTCACTATGTAACTATTTTACAGATTTATTTTTATTCTTGAAATAACGTGTAGTAGTAATGTCTCACAGATACATAGAGAGGCCGATTAAATGTTAAAAACGCATTGCATGATCCATTATTTTACTTTTAGGTTTCACTATGTAACTATTTTACAGATTTATTTTTATTCTTGAAATAACGTGTAGTAGTAATGTCTCACAGATACATAGAGAGGCCGATTAAATGTTAAAAACGCATTGCATGATCCATTATTTTACTTTTAGGTTTCACTATGTAACTATTTTACAGGTTTATGTTTATTCTTGAAATAACGTGTGGTAGTAATGTCTCACAGATACATAGAGAGGCCGATTACATGTTAAAAACGCATTGCATGATCCATTATTTTACTTTTAGGTTTCACTATGTAACTATTTTACAGGTTTATGTTTATTCTTGAAATAACGTGTGGTAGTAATGTCTCACAGATACATAGAGAGGCCGATTAAATGTTAAAAACGCATTGCATGATCCATTATTTTACTTTTAGGTTTCACTATGTAACTATTTTACAGATTTATTTTTATTCTTGAAATAACGTGTGGTAGTAATGTCTCACAGATACATAGAGAGGCCGATTAAATGTTAAAAACGCATTGCATGATCCATTATTTTACTTTTAGGTTTCACTATGTAACTATTTTACAGGTTTATGTTTATTCTTGAAATAACGTGTGGTAGTAATGTCTCACAGATACATAGAGAGGCCGATTAAATATTATAAACGCATTGCATGATCCATTATTTTACTTTTAGGTTTCACTATGTAACTATTTTACAGGTTTATGTTTATTCTTGAAATAACGTGTGGTAGTAATGTCTCACAGATACATAGAGAGGCCGATTAAATGTTATAAACGCATTGAATGATCCATTATTTTAAAAGTAATTTTTTTAGCATATAATGTAACCACCCATAGACCTCATAATTTTATTTCTCTATTTCGGCTACTCAAAAATACCTGCAGCCTAACTAGTTAGATTCCCTCCCAAAAGGGGTGACCACCCATCTGCTCATTTTAGATGCTAATTTCCCTTCCTTCTGTTAATTGAATTGATTCCCCTTCACCGCAGAGAAAGCGACCGAGGACTGAACAATGCGCTAAGCGCTGATGGAATATAGAGTTATCAGTTTATACAAGTTAAACAATTTTGCATATTTACACAAAATTTATTTCTATTTAAATTTTAAACAATTTGGAAAAACAAAGATGATTTTTATAGCCGAAACAATTACTTAGAAAGAAACGTATATACTGTTGATATACTGTAAATAAATGTGTGTGTGTGTGTGTGTGTGTGTGTGTGTGTGTGTGTGTGTGTGTGTGTGTGTGTGTGTGTGTGTGTGTGTGTATGTATGTGTGTGTGTGTGTGTGTGTGTGTGTATGTGTATGTGTGTGTGTGAGTGTATAGGTCTGTGTGTATATGTTTGCGCGCGCTGTGTGTATGTCTTTGTGAGTGTGTGTGTGTGTGTGTGTGAGTGCATACGTCTTTATTTGTGTGTGTGTGTGTGTGTGTGTGTGTGTGTGTGTGCCTCTGTGCAAGTGTGTATGTGTGAGTGTAGATGTGTGTGTTTGTGCTTGAGGTTGTATGTTTGTGTGTAATGAACATTTCTCAATTTCTTAGGAAAATATAAAGTGTTTGTAGAGAGGAAATGTGAATGCATCTTACTAAGGACATAGTAATCGAAGTTAAAATGACTCCGATACAAAAATAGGAAAATAACTTTCGTACTTGATACAGAAAAACGGTAAAGACTCGCCTCACACGGACTAGGCTGCTTTCTTGCGGGTTGGAATTATCCCTCATAAAAAGTTGAATATCTCGATGCCTCAGTTAAAATTTATTCTCATATTTAATCATCTAATGAAAATTTTGAGAAAAAATACATTTTTTACTGGTATAAAAAATAATAATTATTCGTAATAATATTTAATATAAATTACAACAATACTCGTTGAGCTTATTCTGTATGATGAAGGCACGTATTGATTAATTATTAATTAGACTAATTGAAAGACTGATTGGTTCCTGCAAAAGGGTTTTCTCTCCTAGAATAAATTATGTTATACTAAATTAATAAGCCCCAATGACTCACAATTGATAATTTATTACCTCAACTATTTATCGTTAGAGTTTCATCATGTCATCTTCAACCAATAGTGATAGCTATTATAAAGTTTAAATTACAACTCCAAAGATGTAGTTTAAACTTTGTAGTATTTATAATTTTGTAGTAATGATGAAATTCTCATTAAAAAAGGCTTGAGTCAATAAATTAGCAATTGTTAGTCTTTGTACATTATTAAATACCTAACATATAATTTATTTTAGAAGAGAAAGCTTCACTGTAACATTTTTATAAGGCTAATAACCTTGAAGTTTATTACTTTATATACATATACTTTTTTTACACTTTTGCTATTACTTGCGACGAGACGTTTTGTTAACTAAAAGTTGTTAAATTGTTAACTTACACTTGGAGAAAACATTTTCGTCTTAACACTTCTTCAGCCTCGTATTTTTGCCGCTAGGAATGCTGCAGTTGTGCTTCCTTGGTACCATTATTTTGAAAGTTAGAAGTGATGTGATCGAAGAGTATGTGTGACCTGTGCCGTGTTTGTTATTTTTATGTGTGTTACTATGTCTATACATTTTATACTGTTCTAGTGTGTTTGTTTCATGGCCTTTGTTGCATATGTGGGGGATGCTCTTGTTATTTTTCATACTTTTGCATGAGTGTTTAGCATCCATGAGGTGATTTGCGAAGGGGGATTCAATAGTAGTGTGCAGTGGACTTTTGTGTCGTTTATATCTATCGGTGATTTTTTTCTAAAAAAAAAACAACTGCAATAAGTTCTATATTGGACAAATTGGCAGATCTTTCGCTGAAAGATATAAAGAACACAAAAGCACACTGCACACTACTGTGGAATCCACCTACGCAAATCACCTCATGGACACTGCACACTCATGCAATAGTATGGAAAATAACATGAGCATCCCCACATATGCAACAAAGGCCATAAATTAAACACACTAGAACAGTATGAAATATACAGACTTAGCAACACACATAAAAATGACATCTTAAAAGAATGACGATAAGAGCACGCTTAGTGGCCCCGTTCTCTGCACTGAGGCTACCTCCCTTCTATTCCTCTCGGTTCTGATTACGTCTGCCCAGATTTCAGCTTCGTACAGTGTTATCGACGGCGTCACGGACATCAAGACGGCGTCTGCTCTGAGTAGAGCCTTTAATGTTAGATAGAAACCTACGCATAGCTATTGTGACTCTGACCACCTTCTCAGGAGAGTAAAAACCTTTTTGCAAATCCTGTTTTTAAACTTGTAAAGAATCTACGTAATCGCTAATTACGAACACCTGTTCACAAGCTGCATATATGAAGTCGACATAGCGTTTCCTCTTTTTGTTGTACCATTGTAATAACGCTGAATCACACGTCTATAACACTTTAACGTGTTTCCCAGAATCACTTCTGTAAGCTTCTTCTTCGAATGAAATAAGGTCAATTAAAATTTCAATATTAAGTTAATTAGAGCTTAGCTAGTAAGAACAATTCACAGAAGTAAAAACTGAAACCATTTACTCAAAATCTCACTACACACTAGTTTATTAAAACAAACAAACTAGTTTATTAAAACAAACAAACTAGTTTATTAAAACAAACACACTAGTTTATTAAAACAAACACACTAGTTTATTAAAACAAACACATTAGTTTATTAAAACAAACACACTAGTTTAGTAAAACAAACACACTAGTTTATTAAAACAAACACACTAGTTTATTAAAACAAACGCACTAGTTTATTAAAACAAACACATTAGTTTATTAAAACAAACACACTAGTTTATTAAAACAAACTAGGTTCAACGACGATATATAGCAGCCGCCGAACTAAACAAAATACCTCCTACACAGGGACTTTTCTTCATCGATTCCCAAGCGGCTATCCGAAAGTTATCGCGCAATACGGATACACACTGCAAAAAAAATGGAAACAAGAAAAGCCCTGGAGCACCTGGCAAATATAGGTTGGCATATAACTTTACAATGGATTCCTAGCCAATGTTAACATCTATGGAAATGAGAGGGCAAACTTTCTGGCCAAAAAAGGCACATCTATGGCACAACTCGTTTGTATGCCCTCGTTTTAAATCACGAAACCTATCATCAATGTCTCTATAGACCGGGCCAGCAAACTGCACCTCACACAGCAATAAGCAGGAAGAAAATGGGAAAACCTTGTCACCACAGGACTCATCGACCACAGACTCCCTCGAGCTGTAGGCGTTGCCAAGTTCAGAATGCAGACCAGCCACGACTACCTGGCCGCCCATCTACATCGCATCGGTGTGCTCCCACACAGGATGTGGATCATCTGCCGAAATGCAATGCACTCGACCATTCCGGAGATGATGATGACCCACTTATTTGCCTATAATGGTCAGCGCGTTACCAGGTGACGCAA
>JBAIZL010000010.1:89296033-89376033 GCA_036971475.1 Prosapia bicincta | reverse complement strand
ATAAAGTTAAACATTAAATATAACTTTTTACTTGTGTATTATTTTAATCTCTGATATTTTCATAATTTTAAATATAGATAACAAATTTATATTTTATCTTGTAGATTGTATTTGATCTTATAAATTAAATATAACTTTTCACTTGTGTTATTTTAATCTCTCATATTTTGATAATTTTAAATATAGATAACAAATTTATATTTTATCTTGTAGATTGTATTTGATCTTATAAATTAAATATAACTTTTCACTTGTGTTATTTTAATCTCTCATATTTTGATAATTTTAAATATAGATAACAAATTTATATTTTATCTTGTAGATTGTATTTGATCTTATAAATTAAATATAACTTTTCACTTGTGTTATTTTAATCTCTCATATTTTGATAATTTTAAATATAGATAACAAATTTATATTTTATCTTGTAGGTTGTATTTGATCTTATAAATTAAATATAACTTTTCACTTGTGTTATTTTAATCTCTCATATTTTGATAATTTTAAATATAGATAACAAATTTATATTTTATCTTGTAGATTGTATTTGATCTTATAAATTAAATATAACTTTTCACTTGTGTTATTTTAATCTCTCATATTTTGATAATTTTAAATATAGATAACAAATTTATATTTTATCTTGTAGATTGTATTTGATCTTATAAATTAAATATAACTTTTCACTTGTGTTATTTTAATCTCTCATATTTTGATAATTTTAAATATAGATAACAAATTTATATTTTATCTTGTAGATTGTATTTGATCTTATAAATTAAATATAACTTTTCACTTGTGTTATTTTAATCTCTCATATTTTGATAATTTTAAATATAGATAACAAATTTATATTTTATCTTGTAGATTGTATTTGATCTTATAAATTAAATATAACTTTTCACTTGTGTTATTTTAATCTCTCATATTTTGATAATTTTAAATATAGATAACAAATTTATATTTTATCTTGTAGATTGTATTTGATCTTATAAATTAAATATAACTTTTCACTTGTGTTATTTTAATCTCTCATATTTTGATAATTTTAAATATAGACAAAAATCTTAACTGTTTGGGTTGTCTATTATTTTTCTGGTTATATTTTAGTAAAATTTCCCATTTAAACAGAATAGCATTTAACTAATACTTAAATGTTTCACTACGTCACAGAAAACACTTGAGGGATGAACGTAAGCTTTAAAACAAAGGATAAAGAGAATGGATAGTAATGGCGGCCTTCATACACCTGGATGACGTAAGTAGTAACATCCGTTACAAGGCGAATAAATGTTGCACTCAACAAGTGACGTGACGTTTTCTCTGGGGGTTTCCCAGGAAGGGACAAATACGATTCCCGAGGGAAAACAGCCCTGGCGTTTCATTCTTTGAATCATACAAACTATGGAAGTGTTGTAAATAATCTAGAGAGACGAATGTATCGCTGTTTCTAATAACCATAAACAAGTCATATTAAAAAAAATAATTAAATGAATTCCCACTGAGGTCGACAAAAAACATTATTTTGGTTAATTTCTATTTTATAATTACAAATAATGTAGATATGTAAATACATATATATGACAGAATCAAAATATTTAGTAACAAAATACAAAGGGAATTTCCTTGCAATTTTCCATTTTCATCTATATACAGTATATGTTGTTGGACTGAAATTTTTGTTTGCTACTATTTATTCTCTTTTATTCGTTTCTAATTTATGAAGCTGATGGTACTCTATAATTTCTCAATCTATCTATCTTTTGGTATGCTTCTTATTTGCATATAATCTTTCTCTTATAATTTCATATACATTTTTAAGTAACAGCTATTGATAAGTGGGCTCAGTGCTGGATTTCAAATTGTAGCTCATTAGTTGTCCGGCCGGGAAATCACGTTTTTAAATTTAAATAATGAATAAACGCCGTATTAACATCAATTGTCATCCACGATAGGTTAAAATAAATTAATTACAGTTGATTGGATGAATAAAAACGTATTTATTAACGATTGAAAATTTGTACAAGATGTATATAAAGAAGGGTGTGAGCTAATATAAGTGATTAAATAAAAAAACAAGGTTAGGCTATTCAATGAAATATTTATGTACTAATAAACTGAATTCGACTGTGTTTAAATTGTATTACTTGTTATTACGTATTATTATTACGTATTATTATTAGGTATTATTATTACGTATTATTATTAGGTATTATTATTACGTATTATTATTAGGTATTATTATTACGTATTATTATTAGGTATTATTATTACGTATTATTATTAGGTATTATTATTACGTATTATTATTAGGTATTATTATTAGGTATTATTATTAGGTATTATTATTACGTATTATTATTAGGTATTATTATTACGTATTATTATTAGGTATTATTATTACGTATTATTATTAGGTATTATTATTACGTATTATTATTAGGTATTATTATTACGTATTATTATTAGGTATTATTATTACGTATTATTATTAGGTATTATTATTACGTATTATTATTAGGTATTATTATTACGTATTGTTATTAGGTATTATTATTACGTATTATTATTAGGTATTATTATTACGTATTATTATTAGGTATTATTATTACGTATTATTATTAGGTATTATTATTACGTATTATTATTAGGTATTATTATTACGTATTGTTATTAGGTATTATTATTACGTATTATTATTAGGTATTATTATTACGTATTATTATTAGGTATTATTATTACGTATTTTTATTAGGTATTATTATTACGTATTATTATTATTAGGTATTATTATTACGTATTATTATTAGGTATTATTATTACGTATTATTATTAGGTATTATTATTACGTATTATTATTAGGTATTATTATTACGTATTATTATTAGGTATTACTTAGGTAGTAATTGTATCTTATTTGAGCTACTATATCTTACTAAAAACACTTGCACATATATCAGTATGTTGCACTTGTCTATACGAGCATCACTTTTGATAACGCTTACCATTACGGTCTGAATTACCAGTGGGACACATCTCCCGAAACAGACGCCCCCAATAATACAAAAAATAAGTGCTACTATAGGCAAGTGTGAGATATTTTGTATTATTTCAATGATATTATTTCTAAGACTACTGCCAATTAGATTTGTTATAAGCACAAGAAATAAAAATATCTCATCGAAACGGATATTTCTCTTTTCCTCAAAATATAATCTGCCTATTTAATGAAGGAAACTCAATATTTTTTTTTATTTCGTTTCTATTTATATTTTTTATTTGTATAAAAATTATATTTATAACAAAACACGATGGATATGGTTATAAAACAACCTGTTGTATGTTTTACTTTAGATATAAACTGTTGTCTTGTTGTTTCAAATGTAAATACAATTTAATAAGATGTATAAGAAATATATTAGGCAACCGCTGATGAAGGCGAAGTAGTCACCGAAACTAGTTTGGTTTGTTTAACAGGTGTTTGGCGAGATTTGAGTTGAGTTTTATACTATTTACCTTTGGTGAACTCAAATTAGTTTGAGCTCTAAGTAATTATATATTTGTAAAATATTTAAAGGGCTTATTACCTCTATTTAATGTATGGAGGAATAGAATTACTTTACGATGTGTTTGGGGATGTTATTGTGAAAAACGATAACACAGAAATACAAAATAACATGAAAAAATGCACGCGCATAATAAACAAAGAACAAAACAGATACCGTACACAAATTAAACAACAAGCACCAACACTCAACGCCTTACTAAAATACACAAAGAAGGATATACCAATACGCCCAGTAATAAACAACATTCAAGCTCCTTCTCACGAAATCGTGAAACATCTCGACAAAATAATAAGAAATAACATCACATTTCATAACCACACCAGCGTAAAAAACAACATAAATCTTACACAAAAACTAAAACACACACACATACCCCAAAGCTCTACACTAGCTTCGTTTGACATAACCTACCTGTACGCCAACTTACTCATCAAAACACAACTGTTAATAGAGAACAATACACCAGACATCATAAACAAAGAAATAATAACACTAACAGAAACAATCACATCTCAGAATTACTTCACTTACAACAACAAATACTATACACACAACCAAGGTCTGCCAATTGGATCCCTCATTTCAACTACATTATCAGAACTATTTATACACAACCTCGAACAATAAATATATCATAAACAACAACAAATACGCCCATAAAATAATATACTGGTACAGATACGTAGAAGATATCTTAATCCCATACAAAGGCAACATAAGACAGATAAACACCTTTCACAAATACATAAACAAATTACACAATAATGTAAACTTCACACTGGAAACAGAACAAAATCAAGTTCCTACATCGCATAGTAACAAAACAAACACATTCAAAATATACAAGAAGCCCACCATCACTGACAGATCTATACCAACACTTTCAATCACTCGATACAACACAAACATGCTGCATTCCACATAACCAACATAACCATGAACAATGAAAATAAATAAATGAACTCAACATAATAAAATACATAGCCATAGAAACGGACACAAATACACTCTGTTAGACGACATAACGCGCAAAATACAACACACACATAACACTAAAAAAAAACAACAATAACACACAAAGTACAGAGTTGAGTACAGAGTGTATGTACAAGAAATACACACTGATATAGAATTTCTAACATACAAATTCTTTAATCATAACAAGTTTTACTATAATCATGCTTACTTTATCACGTCTACATGAAGTGAGTGTAGACTCATCACAGATGAGGACAACATGGGCCGGATATATGTTACGAATAAATAATTTTCATCTTGAGAATCTGTGTGCTATTGTATATTTCTTGTATATTTAAAATTACTAGTTCGGATTTTACTTGTAATGTATAAGTTGTTTGAAATGAACATAGACAATTACTATTGTTAGTGTAATTAGTAAACGAATATTGTTTCCATCTTTTTCCTGTATTGCGGAAAATTGCACACCATTGAATTGTGTTCGTATATTGTCAATTAAATTCAACTTTAGCCTATATTAGAAAACGTTTAATAAATTATCAAAACTTTCGTGGCCTCGACGCTATGATCAAAATGGTTAAAATTGAATTTAAAGTTTAAGTTTTAATTGTAAGCTATGTGGTTTATCAAAGGATGGAACCTCGAGGGCGTCCTTTCTTCGTGCATTACGCTAAAGTTGTAGAGGAGATCGGTCACGCCCCACTGAACACTTTAACAGAACTAAACTTCTTGTTTCTACGGAAACTACCTGTGGTTCAAGATAGTTTGTAAATTAGAACAAAAACACAAGTAGTCTAGGTATTTTAATTACAGTTTTTCTGTATAGTGGAGTAAATATAAAAATATGTTACATTATTCCTTTTGTTTAAAAAATTGTTAAAATACAATTAATAATATTTAAGTATTAAGTTAATAAGAGCTTAGCTAGTGAGAAAAATTCACAACGGTAAAAATTAAAACTGTTTATTCTAAATCTCACTACACATTCGTTTATTAACACAAACTCATTAGTTTAATAAAACAAACTAGTTTCGACGACGATGTCGCCTTCATCAGTGCTTGGCTACTACCTAGCAGTGATGAAGTACTAATGAATAGTATTACCAGCTAAGCACTGATGAAGGCGACATCGTCGTCGAAACTAATCTCTTTGTTTTAATAAACTAGTGAGTTTGTGTTAATAAACTAATGTGTAGTGAGATGTAGAATAAACTGTTTTAATGTTTACCATTTTAATTTTGTTTTATTAATAATACACTAATTTATTCAACAGTATTATTCTTACTTTAAAATTGTAGGCATTTTAAAAAATTTTTATAGTGTAGAGACTTGAAAACAATGACCACGTGATATAAACATGTGTTGGGTAATAGTTCACCTGTTTTACAATTAACTTTAGCTTGTTACTTAATGAGCATATTACAACAAACGGAAGAATTGAGGTTAAACATGAATATAAGTATACTTAAACAGTTGTTTCACTGGAGTGCAAAGAATTTTAGAAAAACACGTTAATTTATTAACTAAATAAATAAAACACACTAACCACAATACATTTTTTTTTTTACTACAATTACTTTATGTACGTTTCGATTACATCGTGATCATCTTCAGAAGTACTATTTAACATTAAATGTTGTCCTTATATAGCAAAAAGTCCCCACCCCTCATCTCCTACTAACAATGTCGTTCAATCACGTATCAAGACTGATTGTTTCCGACCAATCACGTATCAAGGTCGAGATTGTTAGTAAGAGATGAGAGGGGGAAGTTTTCCTATATAAGAGGGACAAATTTTAATGTTAAGTTGTATTTCTAAAGATGATTACCATGTAATCGAAATGTACATTAGGTAATTATTTTGTATTGTAAATTTTTGTATTGTGGTTAGTGGGTTTTATTTATTTTTTTTTTAAATAGTCCACAGTGCTCAACAAATTTATTAACGTTAATTTATGTTTGCTGATATTCAAATAATAATAGACGAAGATCAAGACATTTTCTTTATACTTCAAAAACTAGTAAAATATTTTAAAATTTGTCCGTCACGCATGTCCGACGTTATGGCCTTAAAGCGGGAAACAAGCATAAAATCGCGATGCTCATTAAAAAGTTATTAAAAAAGATATTTCTAGATATACATTCGTTACATGTGTTTCTAATGTCTTACTGGAAAGACATAAAATCATTTATTGCAGAAATTACACCCCTATTAATTACTACACATTTATAGTTTAATTTAAAATTTACTATTTATGATTTCTTAATATTTCTTAATTTCACTGTAAAGTAATTTACCTTACACGTAACTTATTAGGAAATGAGTGTTTTAGATAAAACTGTTTCATTAACGTATTACAGATCGTTATCACTTACCTAGACATTTCTTGTTTATTTGAGTTCTCGACATAGATTCGATTTCTTTTCTTTCATTTAATTTTCATGTCAATTTATTTAATTTCTTATACATTAATTTTAACTTACTGCCAATGTGATGTACTAAAAGTAAATAAACCATACGAGAAACAAGAACATTTTTACTATGAAATTACACTACCATATAATTAAAAAATAATTATTTATAAAAATATATTTATAAATATACGAGAAACCGTTTTCGATATTTATTCAAAATACCGATAAATCTAGCACTATTTTAATACCGAAAAGATACCCTATGTAACAGCCTACGTAAATCTCGGAAATTTTGAAAAATAGTCTGAAATCTGGTGCAAAACCAGGCAGTTTTATTCCGGCCTCAAAAATGTACAGTCCTTAAGCAAGTTTATATTTCAAAATTACAGCATTAAATTTACTTTCAAGTCTTACGACTTTACATAAACCTGTTTGAAAAACTGTAATGTGTTCATGGTGATCTGGTTACATATTTGATATGAGAAGAATGGCAGATGTTTAGTTTATAAACATAAAAATGACTTGGACGGCTCTCTTGAACCAAACTATACACACACGCACACGCACGCACGGGCGCGCACACACACACACATACAAACATACATACACGGAAACACACATACACAAAAACACACACACACATACAAACACACACACATACAAACATACACACACGGAAACACACACACACACACAAACACACACACTCACACGCACACACACACACACACACACACACACACACACACACACACACACACACACACACACACACACACACATATATATATATATATATATATATATATATATATATATATATATATATATATATATATATATATATATATATATATATAGTAAAGCTAATAATTAGTCAGTGCAGAGGCATTGCTGCAAACGTTGACCAATGTTGAGAAATTTAGCAACACATTACCAACCCCTTGCCAATAGATCACATAACGCAATCAGACAAATTAGCTTCCCACTCAGTTAATGTTATCGGTGTAACATGAAATTACCTTTGGCGTCATTGAGAGCCTAATTATGCAGGCGTAGCGTTCACTACGCCCACTCATACTAGTTTCTATTCTCCGCCATGTTGCTTGCGTTTTAAGATGTACACGGCGCTGCCCTATTTATCATAAAAAGAGACTATTCATAAAATATACTTCAACCAAAATAGCTTAAGCATTTGTAATTGGTTTTCTCCGTTTACCTTCTTAGGTTATTTGTTACAAACTTGTTTTCAGTTATGGCTATAGCTCTTTAACCTTGGTCTCGATCTCACAATTCCAGTCGATTATAATAATCTATTGGTCTCAGTCCTAAAATTTCAAGAAAGAAAATTAGTGGACTGAGTATGCCGTCGCTGAGTATCAAAAGAAAATTGATTTAATAAACTATGTCATTTATCGCTCATGACTAAAAGAGTTTGGATAAATTTGAAAGTTTGGAGCTCCAGATTATTCCAGGTTAGAAGTTAATATGACATTTCATAAAAGAGCTTACATTATGGATAATTTCATTTTAAATGAAGAAAAGGGTAAAATTATTAACATATATTATAAAACAATTATACGAGACATAATGGGAAAACTAGTAATTAATGATCAGCTATGATTAGTTGGAAATGTTGAAGCAAAAACCAACAACGAGAGAATAACAAATATAATGTCAGCCTAGTGTTATAAATCAGTAGTTTGGGACATGTTGGCGACATAAGGGTGCAATATTGTTTTTAGAAGATTAACTATTTCAGTAAACAAAATATGTTGCACAAAAACCTCTTAACCACAAAGTTTCTTCATTTTACCCTTATATACATTTCAATCACCAAGTAACCATCCTCAGAGGGATAACAAACAAAGACTCAGTATGATAAGTACAGTCTTAGTTTGTTATCCCTCTGAGGATGGTTACTTGGTGATTGAAATGTACATAAGGGTAAAAGAAAAACAGTTTGTGGTTAAAAGGTTTTAGTGTAGGTTTATTTATTATTAAATTCAACCACAGTATATTTCTAATAAATAGTAATGTTACACTACATTTGCTAAAGTTAAGAAAAATTTCAAAAAGTTTGTAACTGTAATAATTGAAAAATTCAAACTGCAGAAAGCGTTTGTTATTATATAGTTTAACATAACTGTTATTTAATGACAGGTTATGTGTATGAAACACATAAAATTGCCTGTACTGAGGTATAAATAGGCTACTGAAAATAAATTCAAAACTGAGCATAGCTTGTGATGTGTACAGATGTGTTTACTAAATCTCCATTTTCCCAACAAAGACTTCAATGTGGTTTAGCAACTACGATACCCTCCCATTGAGAACATTCACAGACATTCTAATTATACCACTGATATTAACAAAACACTCGATTTAATGAATCAACTGGCCAAGAAACTTGTGCGCCAAACCCCGCAACACAAAGAACCTTCTGAATAGTGTTAATTCAATGCGTCATTTAAAAGTTTTTGGAAATGTTAATCTCTATTACATAAATTAAATATGATTGAAAAACTTACTTTTTTTAACGCTAAATCTTTTTTTAAATAGAGATGGTTTCCGGTTGATTCTTTAAAAGTAAATATTTTTATTTTGTAATAAACGATCTTGGCGAGTAATAGAACACACTAAATATATTTATAACTTAGTGAAGGATAGACTTTATAAACGCAACCATTATAAATCATTTGTTGGTAAATGACAGTAATATAACCTATTTTATCCTCAAGCTAAATAGACAATGGTAGTGTAAGACGTGTATTTTAGAACCGAGTATCATAAGATAAGCAGGTGTGCAGTGCTTAGAGTAAGTAAAGTCAGCATCTCCCTGCACAAAGCTTTGTGTAAGGTTGCGAACAGAACAAGTGGATCACGGGCACGGTCGATATCGATATCTACGTAAATCAAATGCACTGTAACATAAGGAGACGAACACAAGGGGTAGGTCGAGGTGGAAGTGCATCCGATGCCTTCCAGGATGCTTACATTGATGCTTTTTTTTAAAAAAAATTATTTGATTTTACACGAATGTTTACCAGGATATCTATCACGCTGCTTCGCTCTGATTGGTCCGTACAAGATCCAGCCCTTCCACGCCACATCACACCATGCGACGTAAATTTGACTATCAACATCGGTAATGCGGTATCGGTTACATTTAGTATTTGCACTAGTTTAGTATTTAGTAGGTGTCTAAAGAAGTGGTATTTAGTATTTTAGTATTTAGCTACTTTCAAAAAGATGTCTCAGTTGTCATCCTCATATAGGAATAGAATCGTTCGGGGTCATCTTTTACTTCAGTAAAAAAAAATTAATAATAGATCATTTTACTTCATTTGGTTACTGCTTTTAATTTCCTTACTAATATTACATTTACCTTTATAATAAATGGGATTTTTATAATCATATTGTAACGATATATCAATTGGTTTTAACGATAATATTTACATATCCATATTCACTGGTAGTTTAATTAATAACACCAGATATCGATATTTCTTTTACGATGTCCCAACCCTAGCAGTAAAGTTGTGTCGTAATTGACTTCTTGAAACTAGTTTTTTGCTGGTAATTTTCGATTGCGCACAATTTTTTTCTTTGGGGACTTGTTATTTACTGGGCTACATAATTACTCATCCTCTGCCGGTGTAATAGGTTTAATGTCTTGTTTGTTTACATTTATATTTGAGTGAGATATGGTTGTACCAATTGTTATTGACAATGATTTACACTTCAAGTTATCACTTGTCGATAAGATACCGCTTCAATTATTCTGCGAGAGTAGTGGGGGAAATTATTACAGTGACTTCTTTATATCACATATTATGTGATAAATCTGTATACTTTTTTGTGTATAAATGATAATATTATGTATAAATTATCGTAATATGGTGATAAACATATCACCGTATTTATTATATATACAAAATATAATGTTATATTAAAATATCAATATAATATATATATATATATATATATATATATATATATATATATATATATATATATATATATATATATATAGGTTTTGCAACACTGTTTTTTTGTATTCACTTATCACTTTCACTACTTAAACAAGAATCTTACTTGGTATTTATGCGATTTAACTTTCAAAGATTGGTAGTATCTCCATCATCGGGCATCACTGACCGGGGTTTTAGTAGACTGCGAGCTGTGTGGAATTTCCGTTATCACACCGTGTGGTGTACCGTTATTGTTCTATTTTCGGATTCACTGCACTGTGCGAGTCTTTTAAGTTTGTCTTAGGGTTAATTTTGTCTATTAGGTTGAATAATTTATCGTTTTTTTAATTTTATTTGTATTTGTTCGTTAATGATATTATTTTTATGTTTATAAATTTGTAGTTGTTCCCAGATTATCATTTTGAGGCCTTTTTGTACTTTTTTTAATTAGCTGTACGTTTTCTAATGTGGGGAATGTGTGTTTTTGATGGCGTGTGTAGCTACGTTTGAGTTATAAATTTCAGGTTTGATGTATGCATTGAGATGTTCTTGATATCTCTCTTTTAATTTCTTTTGTTTTGCCTATGTATATTTTATTACAGTCTGGGCATTCGATTTTATATATTATTAAGTGTGCGCGTTCCGACACAGCTCGCAGTCTATTACAACCCCCGGTCAGTGATGCCCGATGATGGAGATACTACCAATCTTTGAAAGTTAAATCGCATAAATACCAACTAAGATTCTTGTTTAAGTACATATAGGGATGAGTGATATATATATATATATATATATATATATATATATATATATATATATATAGCTATATATATATATATATATATAGCTAATTACCTCATGTAATAATAACCACAACCGTGGCCAGTGCTTGACTAAACAACGCTGGTAACCACCTTGCTCTGTGCTGTCGACATCGACATCGGCCGCAAGTCACTTGTTCTGTTCGCACCCTAACGCTCGTGAGGACTGGTCACCTCTGTGAATAAAAGTTGTACCAGATCTTTCTCTGTAATTAGTTTATTTCTATTTATATTAATAAAGTTGTGTTTTTACTTCAGATATAAATTAGGTATTTTTTTAAACCAATCTACCGTACGAAACAATGTTATTTTGTATAAAAAGTAATATTTAAATAAAAATTAAGTAAATTCTTACTGAGATTAAAAAAGAAACGTTTTACTATAGTTACCCTAGAGCACTATTTATGATATTGTGCGGTAACCATGGCAACAGTTTAAGGTTGTACAATGGAGGTTTCCACGACAATAAAATGGGGGGGATTCATATATATTTTTGAGAAATATATTTCTAGGTATTAGAAAAGAGCTCTACACTTTAAACATGAAGATTTTCAGTTAGAATCCGGTTGAATCCCACAAACTAATAATTTAATTATTGAATTAATATTTGAAAAAACGGCATTAACATAAATTTGGATTTACTAAAAGATAAGAAAAATGTATTTGAACTTGAGTGGATGAATAAAAACGTATCGATTGAATATTCGTACAAGGCATATAACAGGAGAGCATGAGCAAATAGAAGGAATTTAAAAATAATCAATTACTAAAATAAATAACCAATGTCGTTTCGTGTTTACACGGTAATGATAGTTAATATGAGCCCCTTTATTAACTTCTAAAAACTTTACTCTCACATGGAGCAGTTACAAGACATTCTGTGCAATGGCAGGATTGTAACTTATTGTATTGGGAGAATCCTAATATCGAAAATAATAAAGCTTCTGGAGATTTCAATGTCCAAGTGGTTTTAAACCCTAAGCCTCTATTGTAAACCTGGATCTATATAATTAATGCGGGCAGCAAAACAAAAGGATTTGAGCAAGACAATGAACGGATTTCCTTTTAGTTAAGTACAGCAAACAAATGTTCTGTGGCTTCGAAATTAAGCAAATCTGTCAAAGGACGGTTTACTAATTACGATTCTCGTTCTGTCATGATTTTAATATAAATAATACACGAGAAAACATTTGGACAACTTTTACATTTACAGGTAACAAAATAAAAAAATTTACAAGATTATTTAATTACACAAATATACAAATTACCCACTAAACTGATAGTAAAATTTAAAATTTAATAAACAATAGCAATAATTAAAATAATAAACACGAAAAAAAGGTGCATATAATGTAAAATGTCAAGATTGTAATCAATTATATGTAGAACAAGCAAAGAAAAATAAAAGAAAGATATAAAAAACATCTAAACACTTAAATAAAACCGAATATTTGTAAATTAAATTTGGTTCCTAATTGTATCAGTAATGGACACAGAAGTCTTGAAATACAAAATATAAAATTAGTTTAAAAAATTAACAAAGCGTTAAAAATTAATATATATGAAACAGAAGACATTTATACAAAAATTTGAAGACAAATTAATTAATGAACAAATTAAAGTGAAATCAAAACACTGAACTATTAACTGGTCATTGATGTCATGCCAAAAATTATATAGAAGTATAAATACAAATAAGCATATGAGGAATTGTAGTAAATATGATTTAATTTTTGTAAAATATTTTGTTATATCATTGTATTTCCTGAAGATGTTAATACTGATTTTATTAACGAAAAGCTTTGAAAATATATGAATTAAAACTATTATTGTATTTGAAATATTTTTATACATTAATTATATATATATATATATATATATATATAATGTTGTTTTAATAATAATAATATTATTATTAATATTATATTATATAAAACATTGTTTAATTGGATTATTAAATATATAATATCAAAACCACAGTAGCTTAATATATTACAGTAAAATTATTGGCAAACAACCCAATACTACAAAAATAATAAAAAAAAAAACAACTAATATTACAAGTTGTTTAAGAAAAAACCCTTATGTACATTTCGATGACCATCTCATCATCATCAAAGGGTCGTATTACAAAATTACAATCTAGAGTACAATTATTTACAATAGATTGTAATTTTGTAATACGACTCTCTTATGATGATGACATGGTACATTTCGACAACCATGTCCCCATCATCAGAGGGTCATATTACAAAATTACAATCTAGAGCACAATTATTTACAATAGATTGTAATTTTGTATTACAACTGTTTGATGATGATGACATGGTCATCCTAATCTACAAAGGGATTAATCTTAGACAACTTGTAATATTAGTTATTGTTTATTATTTTTGTAGTTTTGGGGGTTTTGCTAATATTTTTATTCTAATGTATTATTATACTTCATTATTAGTTTATAATAATACAATTGAATCTATAGTAATAATGTTATAGTAGCAGAAAATAAAGATAACGAAAGATTAAAGACCAATCGCAGTTTAAGCATCGACGAAACAAGGTAGCAACTAATATTAAGGTTATGTAATTGCCTAGAATTATAATTTTATAAATAGCCGATTAGTTCTATAAATTCAAAATTTATTTACAATTTTCCCTTGTCTCGGCCAATTGTTTCATATACTTACAAGTATCATAATTTATAATTTTCTTCATTGATTTTTACAAATGAGTGACTATTATTTTCCCTATAATAATGTATGAATCGTCCCAGCTGATCGGTTGTTTCATAAAATCAGGAAACTTATGCACCCTGGAATATTCTGTCTTTGTTTATTCACAGGGTTTTAGAATCACTTGTAGAGTATTGTACTTTTACAGACATAGTTGACAGTAGTATCTGTAAGGCGATGTCCATTGATAATAAATCTTGAATAGAGTAGGACTGAGCAACTACTGGAGTGAAAATGTAGACTTCTTGTTTGAAAGGGTGTTTGAAGATGAAAATTATGTGCTATTCTCTCTCACATTATAAAACATTCTTTTATTGGTCTACATCATTTATTTATTACATGAAGTGTTTGAAGATGAAAATTATGTGTTTTCGTTTCCCACATTGTAAAATATTCTTTTATGAGTCTACATTATTTATTTATTAAATGAACATAACCTCCTGTGCTGCCAATACAATTTACCTCGAAACTTTGAATGCGTTTTATAAACAACGCTGGTGATGGAACATTGCTTGAATAATCTCAGTATATTTTATTACTTTTTTAAAATTTAAAAACCCTTTGCCCATTCTTTTTAAGGCTTTAAACCTTCAAGTTCTAATCATTTTAAATACATTTATTCAACTACATAAGAAATAATTCAACGAAAGTTAATTTTATGGAGTGAATTGACGTTGATTTATTTTCTCTGTCTTGGTAAGATATTTTTCTCGTTTTTATTTTATCGACTGTATAAAACAGCGTTTTCCAAAGAAGGAATTAATGAGGCAGAACAGAACAATAAGTTCTGACCTAAATCAAGTTGCAATCAATCTGGTTCTGTCTGGATTTGTCACGACGAAGCGTCATTCCATTGCTACCCTCTGACCGGCAAGATGGGTATTGAGCTCATTGTTCAACCCTTAAAACTTTTTAAGTTAGAGTTTATTTTCACACTTCTATGTGTCGATAAAAGTATTTTGAAATCCTGTTTAGTTACAATTAAACATTAAATTACTCGTATATTACAAGTAGCATATATTAATAAATTATATTTTATAATTCATATTAATTAAAAAGTTCGTCTAATCTTGGTCAACAAATTTGAAGGTGGCAATTCACTATCAAGTGATACGTAGAACACAAAATACAGCTCGTTATATGTGATTTATTACGTTGAAGTAGCAATATATAAAAAAATTTAAATCAATTCTTGATTAAATCGAAATGTAAAATGTTATTTTAGTTTCTTTTGTAACATGCTCGATAATTTCTGATTGCCATAAGCAATTCATGATAACATAAATATTTTTTTGTTTATTTAATGTAGAATCGGCTTTGCTTGAAAGAAATTTTTGTTTTGCTTTTTAATGTTTCATCACCATAGCTAGCAGGAAGCTCCCAGGAAGTTTCTAGGGGCACAAGGGTGGCGGCATTTCCGAATTCAAGTGTTAAGTTTCTGTGGAAAATAGACCTTTAGCCACTTTCTCGTAACACACCTCAGAGGGAGGACCAAATATGAACTAGCAGTCGTCAAAATTTTTAATAAACTATAAATAATGTGATTTTCTACATTTATTAAAAATGGGATATTTTATTAGTGGCTTTGTTACGTTTATTTGATTGTTTTCCAAATTTAAAAGTGAACTCGGATTGATTATTAAATGTCTTAACAAAGCCACATGAGTGTAAGTGATTGCCAAAGGTATGTTTTAAATTTAATGTTTTTAAAATATTTTTGTTTTCAATCAAATCAGTGAATATAGGAAAGCGTGCATAAACCTAGCTCTGTCTGAAAACATTTTTAAAAGCTATAAATCTAAGTGTTTTAGTTTGTGAAGTAATAACAAGAAAAAAGCAAATTATAATTTCAATGTAATATTTGACTATTAGTAATGGTTTTCAAAATTAAATCTTTTTGGTAAAAATAAACGAAAATTTTAATGTAAGCTGTCTTTATTAGAGCGATAAAACAGACAGCCAGTTTTCCTGGTTTGTTATTCGTAAGATTTCAATTGTTAAGACAAACAATTGACCGGCGAGTCTCTGTAAGTATAAAGAGTGAAGGTAGTGGATAAAGGTAATTAAAGGTTTTTAAATAAATTAAAACAGTCACTCTACGACCAATTTACAAAATACCGGGGGTGGTTACATTTTTTATTTTTTAAATACAATTAATATAAATATGTATATACATTTCAGCATCACAATACTAAGTGGCAAAATAGAAAGCGAATTACCTTGCAATATTCCATTTTCCTTCGTTTGTATGGTGCTGGACTGTTATTTGTGTTGTTTACTATTTAAACGTTTTCTTTTCTACAACAACACGCTTGCTTTGTGTTATAGTTTCTTTTAAGATTTCCTTTCGCATTGTCCGTTTGAGAAGCAAGATTCGATACCGTAAATCCAGTTTGTTTGTTTATTTTATTCTTTTCATCTTTAATTTTAATCCTACAGCATTATTTATGATATGGTGTGGTAACCATGGCAACAATTTAAGGTTGTGCAATGGAGGTTTCGATGACAACCAGATGGGGGGAAAAGAAAAATGCATATACATCTTTGAGAAATACATTACTAGCAATGGGAAAGTTGACTCAGTGCCAAAGCGAGCTAGACATCGAACACGAAGATACTCAGTTCGAATTCGATCAAATTTTTATTATTTAATTATTGAATAAATATTTGAAAAACTGTATTAACATCAATTGTCTCCCCTATAGGAAAAATAGAAATTAAAACCTGATTGAATGAATAAAAACGTATTTTAAAAAACATTGCAAATTTATACAAGATATATATCACAAGAGTGTGCGCTAATAGAAGGGGTTTATTTATTATAGATATAAAATAAAGCAAAAGATATATTCGCTAACATACATACAGATACATAATTCCGAATTTTAGGTTTATATATTATGTTCAGTACAAAGAGAATTCGTGGGTGAAGAGCTTGTATTCAGTGCAACCACTTTGTAGATGGTTTCGTCTCCTTTCTACATTGATTATTAAACACCGCATAATCCTACCTCCTAACTTTGGTAGACAAAGAATATTCACAGTAAGTAGTTATTTGCAATAACGTTTTCAAAAGACTATAAAATCAAACCTTCCTACTTTTGGTAGAAGAAAAATGATAACAGTAAGTGGAAATATGCAAAGTTGTTTTCGATAGAACTTAAGAACAGACCTTTTTAGTAGTCAAAAACGTAATTTTCAAGTTTAAATTGTTTTCCATAAACCAAAGGAAAAAGGTCTTTTTAATTTTTGTTGTCAAACATGTAGGTGCTTCTAAACAAAATACGTTTTCAAAGACCATAAGAACAGACCTCTTTAATTTTACTAGTCAAAGAATGTTGATAGTAGGGGGTTATTTTCAAAATTGTTATCCAAAGACCTAAAAGTTAGATCTTTTTAATTTCGGTAGACGAAGAATAAAAATATATGTGTTAATAGGTAAATTTGTATTCCAAAGACCATAAGATCAGATATTTTTTTTAGGTAGTCAAAGAAGTAAGTGCTTATACACGAAATTGTTTTACAAAGAACAAACAGGTCTTCCTAGTTTTGATAAACGAAGAAAAGACATTAAGTGTTAATATGCAGAATTTGTTTCGAAAGACCATAAGAGCAAAACTATTTAATTTTGGTAGTCAAAGAAGTAAGTGCTTATACACAAAATTGTTTTACAAAGAACAAACAGGTCTTCCTAGTTTTGATAAACGAAGAAAAGACATTAAGTGTTAATATGCAGAATTTGTTTCGAAAGACCATAAGAGCAAAACTATTTAATTTTGGTAGTCAAAGAAGTAAGTGCTTATACACAAAATTGTTTTACAAAGAACAAACAGGTCTTCCTAGTTTTGATAAACGAAGAAAAGACATTAAGTGTTAATATGCAGAATTTGTTTCGAAAGACCATAAGAGCAAAACTATTTAATTTTGGTAGTCAAAGAAGAAAGTGGTTTTATCCGAAATTGTTTTCCAAAGACTTTCTAGTTGTTGTTAGTAGTTATAATTGTAATAATTGTCATATCTATCTTTGGGAATATCTGTATAGCTATCTAAGACTCTGTAACCTTCTAAAACTTGCTCTCAATATCTTACGAATAGACTCAAGAGCAATTTTAAATAAGCGTGTCGAAAACGTCAACAAAATAAACATTGTATGGCTTAACACTGCTCAGGCCATTCTTACTACATCAACGACAATAATTTCCAGATCGCCCATAAAATGAATCGTTTTATAACACCAGCAGGAGATCATTTGAGCAACCCTTATTCCTCAGTGGAAAGGGCAAACGCGACAAACTCCATAAAAAAGTTTGCAATTAACTATCCCTAACTAGCCGTTATTGTGTAGTAAAATATATCCTTCGTTAAGTATCGAAATGTAAACTAAATTAATTAGGCTTGTAAATAACATAGACCGTCTCAATGATGTAATTTTTGCCGCCATAATTAATGTTTGAACAATCAATCCGTAGCGCGTAATTGGGATCTGCATCGATTTAAAAGTAACTAATTACTGTAATTATTAAGGCACGCAATTTGTTTCTGCGCATGACGAATATTTAGTTCCAACCCCTTCCAAATAAAGTTTGATTCTCCAATTTTCTTTCACTTAAAAGACTATTTCGTGAATATTAAATATATTAAAGGTGATTATGTATACTCTTTCATCATATATATACAACGGAAAAACAATGGATAACGTAAAATATCAAGAATATATATATATATATATATATATATATATATATATATATATATATATATATATATATATATATATATATATATATATATTCTAATGGTATCAAGGAATCGTCGATTCTAATGGTATCGAGGAATCCTAGATTCTAATGGTATTAAGAAATCGTCGATTCTAATGGTATCGAGGAATCCTAGATTCTAATGGTATTAAGAAATCGTCGATTCTAATAGTTTCGAGGAATCGTCGATTCTAATGGTATCGAGGAATCCTAGATTCTAATGGTATTAAGAAATCGTCAATTCTAATGGTATCGAGGAATTGTCGATTCTAATGGTATCGAGGAATCCTAGATTCTAATGGTATTAAGAAATCGTCGATTCTAATAGTTTCGAGGAATCGTCGATTCTAATGGTATCGAGGAATCCTAGATTCTAATGGTAATAAGAAATCGTCGATTCTAATGGTATCGAGGAATTGTCGATTCTAATGGTATCGAGGAATCCTAGATTCTAATGGTATTAAGAAATCGTCGATTCTAATGGTGTCAAGGAATCGTCGATTCTAATGGTATCGAGGAATCCTAGATTCTAATGGTATTAAGAAATCGTCGATTCTAATGGTATCAAGGAATCGTCGATTCTAATGGTATCGAGGAATCCTAGATTCTAATGGTATTAAGAAATCGTCGATTCTAATGGTATCAAGGAATCGTCGATTCTAATGGTATCGAGGAATCCTAGATTCTAATGGTATTAAGAAATCGTCGATTCTAATGGTATCAAGGAATCGTCGATTCTAATGGTATCGAGGAATCCTAGATTCTAATGATATTAAGAAATCGTCGATTTTAATAGTTTCGAGGAATCGTCGATTCTAATAGTGTCGAGAAATTGTCGATTCTCCATTGATAAAAGTGCCAATTCCGATTCTTATTTATTTAACTATTACAAATACGTGTGCTGTGTAATTTATTAGAAATATAATTAATTATCAACATTGTCTTATTCAAGTATCAGTTGCATTGAATGAATTAAACTATTAAAGCAAATGTCTATTTGAGATCTGTAAAATATTATTATTTACGACGCAATAACAAAGACGGAAGCATTTTTGGTCCTTTTGTTTGTCGCCGCTCTTCTCGCTCTACTGTCTTAGACTCACTCGGGATGGCTCGACACTCTCTCTCTCTCCCTGTCTCTGGCTGCTACTACTCCGCCACCCTGTCATTCATTCCGAAACCAAAAACACAAAGAAAAGGTAGTTCCAATTTCTCCAGTTATATAAACTGAAATGCCAATTACTGAAGTTATATTGTAAATGTAAACTGAAGTTCACATTTGTAATTTTAAATAAACCATTACCTTTTAGGTTACCTTTCTGTATATATTTATCGCCCTTTCAGAAATTCCTATTCAAGGTCGAACGGAAATCAAGGTCGAACGTTTTGAGTAGCCTATTACGTTGAAACCGATATTTTGAAACGATTCACCATATGACAAAAATTCTAACTATTCATTGTTAGAAATATCATGCAGGCCTATATAAATGAAAAGATTCGCGAATCGAAAAACAATTTGAAAATCGAAAATTGGAATCGGAATCGAAAAGTTTAGGTGTATAAATATAAATAAACCAATGCTACTTATAACCTATTTTCTGAAATCACTTACAATTATCCCCTTCCCTTTGTACACAACAATTAATACCGAAACTGGGTTTTGTTTTCTAATCAAACTTTGTAGGTTCTGTTATGATACAAAATGTTTCTATTAATATTTCCAAGTATGTAACTATAGTTGAGTTTCCTATGTAAATAAATATAAATGTTATAAAAAATGTTGATCAAAATAAAACATTTGCCTTGAGAATTATTTAAAAACAATAAAGATTAGAGGTGTAAGTATAAAGTTGTTATTAAGTGAATTAAAAATTTGTTTTGAAAATTTGTTGTTATTCATGATGATATTGTTGTTAGTCACTTATTACGTGCGACCAGACATTCTATTAATACAAGTTGGTAAAATTGATAACTTACACTTGGAGGTAACGCTTTCGTATAACGACTGAGGCTGGAGACGTAGTTATGTAGACGAAAATGTTACCTCCAAGTTTAAGTTGATAGTTTTGACCCTAGATTACTTGTGTATCGTCAATTTGACTACTCTAATTTCTTTTTTTTATTAACCAAAACGAGGGTTTTTTGTTAATTTTTTAAACACAGTAATATTCTATACTTCTTGAAATAAATATTATTGTAGCTAAGAAACCCGCTGTTAGAGAGAAAAATAATAATTACCATGACTGCGTTTTAATAAAATAATAAAATGCCAATGTTTAAGAAAGACTTTTTAAAATAATGGTAAACATAATTTATTTACACATAAACACAGAATGTAAAAAAAAACTGAGTTATAAAACACGATATCAATAAAATGAAAGAGTATTTTAATTCCCTTATGTTCTTGGAGGATAAATGAAAATCGGCCATATTTACAGCTCAAACAAGAGGTTTATTTGTTACACAGCACATTGCTCGGTGTTTTACACATACTGCGCGGTTGCAGTGTGCACTGTAAGTAGCGATCATCCTTCTGATGGCTACTGCCACACTCTACACAGCACATTGCTCGGTGTTGTGCACATACAGGGCGATTGTAGTGTGCACAGTAAGTAGCGATCATCCTTCTGATGGCTGCTGCCACACTCTACACAGCACATTGCTCGGTGTTGTGCACATACTGGGCGGTTGTAGTGTGCACAGTAAGTAGCGATCATCCTTCTGATGGCTACTGCCACACTCTACACAGCACATTGCTCGGTGTTGTGCACATACTGGGCGGTTGCAGTGTGCACAGTAAGTAGCGATCATCCTTCTGATGGCTACTGCCACACTCTACACAGCACATTGCTCGGTGTTGTGCACATACTGGGCGGTTGTAGTGTGCACAGTAAGTAGCGATCATCCTTCTGATGGCTACTGCCACACTCTACACAGCACATTGCTCGGTGTTGTGCACATACTGGGCGATTGTAGTGTGCACAGTAAGTAGCGATCATCCTTCTGATGGCTGCTGCCACACTCTACACAGCACATTGCTCGGTGTTGTGCACATACTGGGCGGTTGTAGTGTGCACAGTAAGTAGCGATCATCCTTCTGATGGCTACTGCCACACTCTACACAGCACATTGCTCGGTGTTGTGCACATACTGGGCGGTTGTAGTGTGCACAGTAAGTAGCGATCATCCTTCTGATGGCTACTGCCACACTCTACACAGCACATTGCTCGGTGTTGTGCACATACTGGGCGGTTGTAGTGTGCACAGTAAGTAGCGATCATCCTTCTGATGGCTACTGCCACACTCTACACAGCACATTGCTCGGTGTTGTGCACATACTGGGCGGTTGTAGTGTGCACAGTAAGTAGCGATCATCCTTCTGATGGCTACTGCCACACTCTACACAGCACATTGCTCGGTGTTGTGCACATACTGGGCGGTTGTAGTGTGCACAGTAAGTAGCGATCATCCTTCTGATGGCTGCTGCCACACTCTACACAGCACATTGCTCGGTGTTGTGCACATAATGGGCGATTGTAGTGTGCACAGTAAGTAGCGATCATCCTTCTGATGGCTGCTGCCACACTCTACACAGCACATTGCTCGGTGTTGTGCACATACTGGGCGGTTGTAGTGTGCACAGTAAGTAGCGATCATCCTTCCGATAGCTGCTGCCACACTCTACACAGCACATTGCTCGGTGTTGTGCACATACTGGGCGGTTGTAGTGTGCACAGTAAGTAGCGATCATCCTTCCGATGGCTGCTGCCATACTCTACACAGTACATTGCTCGGTGTTGTGCACATACTGGGCGGTTGTAGTGTTCACAGTAAGTAGCGATTATCCTTCTGATGGCTGCTGCCACACTCTACACAGCACATTGCTCCGTGTTGTGCACATACTGGGCGGTTGCAGTGTGCACAGTAAATAGTGATCATCTTTCTGGTGGCTGCTGAAACACTCTACACAGCACATTGCTCGGTGTTGTGCACATACTGGGCGGTTGCAGTGTGCACAGTAAATAGTGATCATCTTTCTCATGGCTGCTGCCACACTCTACACAGCACATTGCTCGGTGTTGTGCACATACTGGGCGGTTGCAGTGTACACAGTAAGTAGCGATTATCCTTCTGATGGCTGCTGCCACACTCTACACAGCACATTGCTCCGTGTTGTGCACATACTGGGCGGTTGCAGTGTGCACAGTAAATAGTGATCATCTTTCTGGTGGCTGCTGAAACACTCTACACAGCACATTGCTCGGTGTTGTGCACATACTGGGCGGTTGCAGTGTACACAGTAAGTAGCGATCATCCTTCTGATGGCTGCTGCCACACTCTACACAGCACATTGCTCGGTGTTGTGCACATACTGAGCGGTTGCAGTGTGCACAGTAAATAGCGATTATCCTTCTGATGGCTGCTGCCACACTCTACACAGTACATTTCTCGGTGTTGTGCACATACTGGGCGGTTGTAGTGTTCACAGTAAGTAGCGATCAACCTTCTGATGCCTGCTGCCACACTCTACACAGCACATTGCTCGGTGTTGTGCACATACTGGGCGGTTGCAGTGTGCACAGTAAATAGTGATCACCTTTCTGGTGGCTGCTGAAACACTCTACACAGCACATTGCTCGGTGTTGTGCACATACTGGGCGGTTGTAGTGTACACAGTAAGTAGCGATCATCCTTCTGATGGCTACTGCCACACTCTACACAGCACATTGCTCGGTGTTGTGCACATACTGGGCGGTTGCAGTGTGCACAGTAAGTAGCGATCATCCTTCTGATGGCTGCTGCCACACTCTACACCGCACATTGCTCAGTGTTGTACACATACTGCGCGGTTGCAGTGTACACAGTAAATAGCGATTATCCTTCTGATGGCTACTGCCACACTCTACACAGCACATTGCTCGGTGTTGTGTACATACTGGGCGGTTGCAGTGTACACAGTAAATAGCGATTATCCTTCTGATGGCTGCTGCCACACTCTACACAGCACATTGCTCGGTGTTGTGCACATACTGAGCGGTTGCAGTGTGCACAGTAAATAGCGATTATCCTTCTGATGGCTGCTGCCACACTCTACACAGTACATTTCTCGGTGTTGTGCACATACTGGGCGGTTGTAGGGTTCACAGTAAGTAGCGATCAACCTTCTGATGCCTGCTGCCACACTCTACACAGCACATTGCTCGGTGTTGTGCACATACTGGGCGGTTGCAGTGTGCACAGTAAATAGTGATCACCTTTCTGGTGGCTGCTGCCACATTCTACACAGCACATTGCTCGGTGTTGTGCAAATACTGGGCGGTTGCAGTGTGCACAGTAAATAGTGATCATCTTTCTGGTGGCTGCTGAAACACTCTACACAGCACATTGCTCGGTGTTGTGCACATACTGGGCGGTTGTAGTGTACACAGTAAATAGTGATCATCTTTCTGGTGGCTGCTGAAACACTCTACACAGCACATTGCTCGGTGTTGTGTACATAATGGGCGATTGTAGTGTGCACAGTAAGTAGCGATCATCCTTCCGATGGCTACTGCCACACTCTACACAGCACTTTGCTCGGTGTTGTGCACATACAGGGCGACTACAGTGTGCACAGTAAATAGTGATCATCCTTCCGATGGCTGCTGCCATACTCTACACAGTACATTGCTCGGTGTTGTGCACATACTGGACGGTTGCAGTGTGCGCCGTAAATAGTGATCATCCTTCTGGTGGCTGCTGCCACACGCTACACAGTACATTGCTCGGTGTTGTGCACATACTGGGCGGTTGCAGTGTGCACAGTAAATAGTGATCATCTTTCTGGTGGCTGCTGAAACACTCTACACAGCACATTGCTCGGTGTTGTGCACATACTGGGCGGTTGTAGTGTACACAGTAAGTAGCGATCATCCTTCTGATGGCTACTGCCACACTCTACACAGCACATTGCTCGTTGTTGTGCACATACTGGGCGATTGTAGTGTGCACAGTAAGTAGCGATCATCCTTCCGATGGCTGCTGCCACACTCTACACAGCACATTTCTCGGTGTTGTGCACATACTGGGCGGTTGTAGTGTTCACAGTAAGTAGCGATCAACCTTCTGATGCCTGCTGCCACACTCTACACAGCACATTGCTCGGTGTTGTGCACATACTGGGCGGTTGCAGTGTACACAGTAAGTAGCGATTATCCTTCTTATGGCTGCTGCCACACTCTACACAGCGCATTACTCGGTGTTGTGCACATACTGGGCGGTTGCAGTGTGCACAGTAAGTAGCGATCATCCTTCTGATGGCTGCTGCCACACTCTACACAGCACATTGCTCGGTGTTGTGCACATACTGGGCGGTTGCAGTGTACAAAGTAAGTAGCGATTAGCCTACTGATGGCTGCTGCCACACTCTACACAGCACATTGCTCGGTGTTGTGCACATACAGGGCGACTGCAGTGTGCACAGTAAATAGTGATCATCCTTCCGATGGCTGCTGCCATACTCTACACAGTACATTGCGCGGTGTTGTGCACATACTGGGCGGTTGCAGTGTGCACAGTAAATAGTGATCATCCTTCTGGTGGCTGCTGCCACACTCTGCACAGTACATTGCTCGGTGTTGTGCACATACTGGGCGGTTGCAGTGTGCACAGTAAATAGTGTTCATCTTTCTGGTGGCTGCTGAAACACTCTACACAGCACATTGCTCGGTGTTGTGCACATACTGGGCGGTTGCAGTGTACACAGTAAGTAGCGATCATCCTTCTGATGGCTACTGCCACACTCTACACAGCACATTGCTCGGTGTTGTGCACATACTTTGCGATTGTAGTGTGCACAGTAAGTAGCGATCATCCTTCCGATGGCTGCTGCCACACTCTACACAGTACATTGCTCGGTGTTGTGCACATACTGGGCAGTTGCAGTGTACACAGTAAATAGCGATTATCCTTCTGATGGCTGCTGCCACACTCTACACAGCACATTGCTCGGTGTTGTGCACATACTGGGCGGTTGTAGTGTTCACAGTAAGTAGCGATCAACCTTCTGATGCCTGCTGGCACACTCTACACAGCACATTGCTCGGTGTTGTGCACATACTGGGCGGTTGCAGTGTGCACAGTAAGTAGCGATCAACCTTCTGATGCCTGCTGCCACACTCTACACAGCACATTGCTCGGTGTTGTGCACATACTGGGCGGTTGCAGTGTACACAGTAAGTAGCGATTATCCTTCTTATGGCTGCTGCCACACTCTACACAGCGCATTACTCGGTGTTGTGCACATACTGGGCGGTTGCAGTGTGCACAGTAAGTAGCGATCATCCTTCTAATGGCTGCTGCCACACTCTACACAGCACATTGCTTGGTGTTGTGCACATACTGGGCGGTTGCAGTGTACAAAGTAAGTAGCGATTAGCCTACTGATGGCTGCTGCCACACTCTACACAGCACATTGCTCGGTGTTGTGCACATACTGGGCGGTTGTAGTGTGCACAGTAAGTAGCGATCATCCTTCCGATGGCTGCTGCCATACTCTACACAGTACATTGCGCGGTGTTGTGCACATACTGGGCGGTTGCAGTGTACAAAGTAAGTAGCGATTAGCCTACTGATGGCTGCTGCCACACTCTACACAGCACATTGCGCGGTGTTGTGCACATACTGGGCGGTTGCAGTGTACAAAGTAAGTAGCGATCATCCTTCCGATGGCTGCTGCCATACTCTACACAGTACATTGCGCGGTGTTGTGCACATACTGGGCGGTTGCAGTGTACAAAGTAAGTAGCGATTAGCCTACTGATGGCTGCTGCCACACTCTACACAGCACATTGCTCGGTGTTGTGCACATACAGGGCGACTGCAGTGTGCACAGTAAATAGTGATCATCCTTCCGATGGCTGCTGCCATACTCTACACAGTACATTGCGCGGTGTTGTGCACATACTGGGCGGTTGCAGTGTGCACAGTAAATAGTGATCATCCTTCTGGTGGCTGCTGCCACACTCTGCACAGTACATTGCTCGGTGTTGTGCACATACTGGGCGGTTGCAGTGTGCACTGTAAATAGTGTTCATCTTTCTGGTGGCTGCTGAAACACCCTACACAGCACATTGCTCGGTGTTGTGCACATACTGGGCGGTTGCAGTGTACACAGTAAGTAGCGATCATCCTTCTGATGGCTACTGCCACACTCTACACAGCACATTGCTCGGTGTTGTGCACATACTTTGCGATTGTAGTGTGCACAGTAAGTAGCGATCATCCTTCCGATGGCTGCTGCCACACTCTACACAGTACATTGCTCGGTGTTGTGCACATACTGGGCAGTTGCAGTGTACACAGTAAATAGCGATTATCCTTCTGATGGCTGCTGCCACACTCTACACAGCACATTGCTCGGTGTTGTGCACATACTGAGCGGTTGCAGTGTGCACAGTAAATAGCGATTATCCTTCTGATGGCTGCTGCCACACTCTACACAGTACATTTCTCGGTGTTGTGCACATACTGGGCGGTTGTAGTGTTCACAGTAAGTAGCGATCAACCTTCTGATGCCTGCTGCCACACTCTACACAGCACATTGCTCGGTGTTGTGCACATACTGGGCGGTTGCAGTGTGCACAGTAAATAGTGATCACCTTTCTGGTGGCTGCTGAAACACTCTACACAGCACATTGCTCGGTGTTGTGCACATACTGGGCGGTTGTAGTGTACACAGTAAGTAGCGATCATCCTTCTGATAGCTGCTGCCACACTCTACACCGCACATTGCTCAGTGTTGTACACATACTGCGCGGTTGCAGTGTACACAGTAAATAGCGATTATCCTTCTGATGGCTACTGCCACACTCTACACAGCACATTGCTCGGTGTTGTGTACATACTGGGCGGTTGCAGTGTACACAGTAAATAGCGATTATCCTTCTGATGGCTGCTGCCACACTCTACACAGCACATTGCTCGGTGTTGTGCACATACTGAGCGGTTGCAGTGTGCACAGTAAATAGCGATTATCCTTCTTATGGCTGCTGCCACACTCTACACAGCGCATTACTCGGTGTTGTGCACATACTGGGCGGTTGCAGTGTGCACAGTAAGTAGCGATCATCCTTCTGATGGCTGCTGCCACACTCTACACAGCACATTGCTCGGTGTTGTGCACATACTGGGCGGTTGCAGTGTACAAAGTAAGTAGCGATTAGCCTACTGATGGCTGCTGCCACACTCTACACAGCACATTGCTCGGTGTTGTGCACATACAGGGCGACTGCAGTGTGCACAGTAAATAGTGATCATCCTTCTGATGGCTACTGCCACACTCTACACAGCACATTGCTCGGTGTTGTGCACATACTTTGCGATTGTAGTGTGCACAGTAAGTAGCGATCATCCTTCCGATGGCTGCTGCCACACTCTACACAGTACATTGCTCGGTGTTGTGCACATACTGGGCAGTTGCAGTGTACACAGTAAATAGCGATTATCCTTCTGATGGCTGCTGCCACACTCTACACAGCACATTGCTCGGTGTTGTGCACATACTGGGCGGTTGTAGTGTTCACAGTAAGTAGCGATCAACCTTCTGATGCCTGCTGGCACACTCTACACAGCACATTGCTCGGTGTTGTGCACATACTGGGCGGTTGCAGTGTGCACAGTAAGTAGCGATCATCCTTCTGATGGCTGCTGCTACACTCTACACAGCACATTGCTCGGTGTTGGGCACATACTGGGTGGTTGCAGTGTGCACAGTAAATAGTGATCATCTTTCTGGTGGCTGCTGAAACACTCTACACAGCACATTGCTCGGTGTTGTGCACATACTGGGCGGTTGCAGTGTACACAGTAAGTAGCGATCATCCTTCTGATGGCTACTGCAACACTCTACACAGCACATTGCTCGGTGTTGTGCACATACTGGGCGGTTGCATTGTACACAGTAAGTAGCGATTATCCTTCTGATGGCTGCTGCCACACTCTACACAGCACATTGCTCGGTGTTGTGTACATACTGGGCGGTTGTAGTGTTCACAGTAAGTAGCGATCAACCTTCTGATGCCTGCTGACACACTCTACACAGCACTTTGCTCGGTGTTGTGCACATACTGAGCGGTTGCAGTGTGCACAGTAAATAGTGATCATCTTTCTGGTGGCTGCTGCCACACTCTACACAGCACATTGCTCGGTGTTGTGCACATACTGGGCGGTTGCAGTGTACACAGTAAGTAGCGATTATCCTTCTGATGGCTGCTGCCACACTCTACACAGTACATTTCTCGGTGTTGTGCACATACTGGGCGGTTGTAGTGTTCACAGTAAGTAGCGATCAACCTTCTGATGCCTGCTGCCACACTCTACACAGCACATTGCTCGGTGTTGTGCACATACTGGGCGGTTGCAGTGTGCACAGTAAATAGTGATCACCTTTCTGGTGGCTGCTGCCACACTCTACACAGCACATTGCTCGGTGTTGTGCACATACTGGGCGGTTGCAGTGTGCACAGTAAGTAGCGATCATCCTTCTGATGGCTGCTGCCACACACTACACAGCACATTGCTCGGTGTTGTGGACATACTGGGCGGTTGCAGTGTACAAAGTAAGTAGCGATTAGCCTACTGATGGCTGCTGCCACACTCTACACAGCACTTTGCTCGGTGTTGTGCACATACAGGGCGACTACAGTGTGCACAGTAAATAGTGATCATCCTTCCGATGGCTTCTGCCATACTCTACACAGTAGATGGCTCGGTGTTGTGCACATACTGGACGGTTGCAGTGTGCACCGTAAATAGTGATCATCCTTCTGGTGGCTGCTGCCACACTCTACACAGTACATTGCTCGGTGTTGTGCACATACTGGGCGGTTGCAGTGTGCACAGTAAATAGTGATCATCTTTCTGGTGGCTGCTGAAACACTCTACACAGCACATTGCTCGGTGTTGTGCACATACTGGGCGGTTGCAGTGTACACAGTAAGTAGCGATCATCCTTCTGATGGCTACTGCCACACTCTACACAGCACATTGCTCGGTGTTGTGCACATACTGGGCGATTGTAGTGTGCACAGTAAGTAGCGATCATTCTTCCGATGGCTGCTGCCACACTCTACACAGTACATTGCTCGGTGTTGTGCACATACTGGGCGGTTGCAGTGTACACAGTAAGTAGCGATTATCCTTCTTATGGCTGCTACCACACTCTACACAGCGCATTACTCGGTGTTGTGCACATACTGGGCGGTTGCAGTGTGCACAGTAAGTAGCGATCATCCTTCTGATGGCTGCTGCCACACTCTACACAGCACATTGCTCGGTGTTGTGCACATACTGGGCGGTTGCAGTGTACAAAGTAAGTAGCGATTAGCCTACTGATGGCTGCTGCCACACTCTACACAGCACATTGCTCGGTGTTGTGCACATACAGGGCGACTGCAGTGTGCACAGTAAATAGTGATCATCCTTTCGATGGCTGCTGCCATACTCTACACAGTACATTGCTCGGTGTTGTGCACATACTGGGCGGTTGCAGTGTGCACAGTAAATAGCGATCATCCTTCTGGTGGCTGCTGCCACACTCTGCACAGTACATTGCTCGGTGTTGTGCACATACTGGGCGGTTGCAGTGTGCACAGTAAATAGTGATCATCTTTCTGGTGGCTGCTGAAACACTCTACACAGCACATTGCACGGTGTTGTGCACATACTGGGCGGTTGCAGTGTACACAGTAAGTAGCGATCATCCTTCTGATGGCTACTGCCACACTCTACACAGCACATTGCTCGGTGTTGTGCACATACTGGGCGATTGTAGTGTGCACAGTAAGTAGCGATCATCCTTCCGATGGCTGCTGCCACACTCTACACAGTACATTGCTCGGTGTTGTGCACATACTGGGCAGTTGCAGTGTACACAGTAAATAGCGATTATCCTTCTGATGGCTGCTGCCACACTCTACACAGCACATTGCTCGGTGTTGTGCACATACTGAGCGGTTGCAGTGTGCACAGTAAATAGCGATTATCCTTCTGATGGCTGCTGCCACACTCTACACAGTACATTTCTCGGTGTTGTGCACATACTGGGCGGTTGTAGTGTTCACAGTAAGTAGCGATCAACCTTCTGATGCCTGCTGCAACACTCTACACAGCACATTGCTCGGTGTTGTGCACATACTGGGCGGTTGCAGTGTGCACAGTAAATAGTGATCACCTTTCTGGTGGCTGCTGAAACACTCTACACAGCACATTGCTCGGTGTTGTGCACATACTGGGCGGTTGTAGTGTACACAGTAAGTAGCGATCATCCTTCTGATGGCTACTGCCACACTCTACACAGCACATTGCTCGGTGTTGTGTACATACTGGGCGGTTGTAGTGTTCACAGTAAGTAGCGATCATCCTTCTGATGGCTGCTGCCACACTCTACACCGCACATTGCTCAGTGTTGTACACATACTGCGCGGTTGCAGTGTACACAGTAAATAGCGATTATCCTTCTGATGGCTACTGCCACACTCTACACAGCACATTGCTCGGTGTTGTGTACATACTGCGCGGTTGCAGTGTACACAGTAAATAGCGATTATCCTTCTGATGGCTGCTGCCACACTCTACACAGCACATTGCTCGGTGTTGTGCACATACTGAGCGGTTGCAGTGTGCACAGTAAATAGCGATTATCCTTCTGATGGCTGCTGCCACACTCTACACAGTACATTTCTCGGTGTTGTGCACATACTGGGCGGTTGTAGTGTTCACAGTAAGTAGCGATCAACCTTCTGATGCCTGCTGCCACACTCTACACAGCACATTGCTCGGTGTTGTGCACATACTGGGCGGTTGCAGTGTGCACAGTAAATAGTGATCACCTTTCTGGTGGCTGCTGCCACATTCTACACAGCACATTGCTCGGTGTTGTGCACATACTGGGCGGTTGCAGTGTGCACAGTAAATAGTGATCATCTTTCTGGTGGCTGCTGAAACACTCTACACAGCACATTGCTCGGTGTTGTGCACATACTGGGCGGTTGTAGTGTACACAGTAAATAGTGATCATCTTTCTGGTGGCTGCTGAAACACTCTACACAGCACATTGCTCTGTGTTGTGTACATAATGGGCGATTGTAGTGTGCACAGTAAGTAGCGATCATCCTTCCGATGGCTACTGCCACACTCTACACAGCACTTTGCTCGGTGTTGTGCACATACAGGGCGACTACAGTGTGCACAGTAAATAGTGATCATCCTTCCGATGGCTGCTGCCATACTCTACACAGTACATTGCTCGGTGTTGTGCACATACTGGACGGTTGCAGTGTGCACCGTAAATAGTGATCATCCTTCTGGTGGCTGCTGCCACACGCTACACAGTACATTGCTCGGTGTTGTGCACATACTGGGCGGTTGCAGTGTGCACAGTAAATAGTGATCATCTTTCTGGTGGCTGCTGAAACACTCTACACAGCACATTGCTCGGTGTTGTGCACATACTGGGCGGTTGTAGTGTACACAGTAAGTAGCGATCATCCTTCTGATGGCTACTGCCACACTCTACACAGCACATTGCTCGGTGTTGTGCACATACTGGGCGATTGTAGTGTGCACAGTAAGTAGCGATCATCCTTCCGATGGCTGCTGCCACACTCTACACAGTACATTGCTCGGTGTTGTGCACATACTGGGCGGTTGCAGTGTACACAGTAAGTAGCGATTATCCTTCTGATGGCTGCTGCCACACTCTACACAGCACATTTCTCGGTGTTGTGCACATACTGGGCGGTTGTAGTGTTCACAGTAAGTAGCGATCAACCTTCTGATGCCTGCTGCCACACTCTACACAGCACATTGCTCGGTGTTGTGCACATACTGGGCGGTTGCAGTGTACACAGTAAGTAGCGATTATCCTTCTTATGGCTGCTGCCACACTCTACACAGCGCATTACTCGGTGTTGTGCACATACTGGGCGGTTGCAGTGTGCACAGTAAGTAGTGATCATCCTTCTGATGGCTGCTGCCACACTCTACACAGCACATTGCTCGGTGTTGTGCACATACTGGGCGGTTGCAGTGTACAAAGTAAGTAGCGATTAGCCTACTGATGGCTGCTGCCACACTCTACACAGCACATTGCTCGGTGTTGTGCACATACAGGGCGACTGCAGTGTGCACAGTAAATAGTGATCATCCTTCCGATGGCTGCTGCCATACTCTACACAGTACATTGCGCGGTGTTGTGCACATACTGGGCGGTTGCAGTGTGCACAGTAAATAGTGATCATCCTTCTGGTGGCTGCTGCCACACTCTGCACAGTACATTGCTCGGTGTTGTGCACATACTGGGCGGTTGCAGTGTGCACAGTAAATAGTGTTCATCTTTCTGGTGGCTGCTGAAACACTCTACACAGCACATTGCTCGGTGTTGTGCACATACTGGGCGGTTGCAGTGTACACAGTAAGTAGCGATCATCCTTCTGATGGCTACTGCCACACTCTACACAGCACATTGCTCGGTGTTGTGCACATACTTTGCGATTGTAGTGTGCACAGTAAGTAGCGATCATCCTTCCGATGGCTGCTGCCACACTCTACACAGTACATTGCTCGGTGTTGTGCACATACTGGGCAGTTGCAGTGTACACAGTAAATAGCGATTATCCTTCTGATGGCTGCTGCCACACTCTACACAGCACATTGCTCGGTGTTGTGCACATACTGGGCGGTTGTAGTGTTCACAGTAAGTAGCGATCAACCTTCTGATGCCTGCTGGCACACTCTACACAGCCCATTGCTCGGTGTTGTGCACATACTGGGCGGTTGCGGTGTGCACAGTAAGTAGCGATCATCCTTCTGATGGCTGCTGCTACACTCTACACAGCACATTGCTCGGTGTTGGGCACATACTGGGTGGTTGCAGTGTGCACAGTAAGTAGCGATCATCCTTCTGATGGCTGCTGCCACACTCTACATAGCACATTGCTCGGTGTTGTGCACATACTGGGCGGTTGTAGTGTTCACAGTAAGTAGCGATCAACCTTCTGATGCCTGCTGCCACACTCTACACAGCACATTGCTCGGTGTTGTGCACATACTGGGCGGTTGCAGTGTGCACAGTAAATAGTGATCACCTTTCTGGTGGCTGCTGCCACATTCTACACAGCACATTGCTCGGTGTTGTGCACATACTGGGCGGTTGCAGTGTGCACAGTAAATAGTGATCATCTTTCTGGTGGCTGCTGAAACACTCTACACAGCACATTGCTCGGTGTTGTGCACATACTGGGCGGTTGTAGTGTACACAGTAAATAGTGATCATCTTTCTGGTGGCTGCTGAAACACTCTACACAGCACATTGCTCGGTGTTGTGTACATAATGGGCGATTGTAGTGTGCACAGTAAGTAGCGATCATCCTTCCGATGGCTACTGCCACACTCTACACAGCACTTTGCTCGGTGTTGTGCACATACAGGGCGACTACAGTGTGCACAGTAAATAGTGATCATCCTTCCGATGGCTGCTGCCATACTCTACACAGTACATTGCTCGGTGTTGTGCACATACTGGACGGTTGCAGTGTGCACCGTAAATAGTGATCATCCTTCTGGTGGCTGCTGCCACACTCTGCACAGTACATTGCTCGGTGTTGTGCACATACTGGGCGGTTGCAGTGTGCACAGTAAATAGTGATCATCTTTCTGGTGGCTGCTGAAACACTCTACACAGCACATTGCTCGGTGTTGTGCACATACTGGGCGGTTGCAGTGTACACAGTAAGTAGCGATCATCCTTCTGATGGCTACTGCTACACTCTACACAGCACATTGCTCGGTGTTGTGCACATACTGGGCGATTGTAGTGTGCACAGTAAGTAGCGATCATCCTTCCGATGGCTGCTGCCACACTCTACACAGTACATTGCTCGGTGTTGTGCACATACTGGGCGGTTGCAGTGTACACAGTAAGTAGCGATTATCCTTCTGATGGCTGCTGCCACACTCTACACAGCACATTTCTCGGTGTTGTGCACATACTGGGCGGTTGTAGTGTTCACAGTAAGTAGCGATCAACCTTCTGATGCCTGCTGCCACACTCTACACAGCACATTGCTCGGTGTTGTGCACATACTGGGCGGTTGCAGTGTACACAGTAAGTAGCGATTATCCTTCTTATGGCTGCTGCCACACTCTACACAGCGCATTACTCGGTGTTGTGCACATACTGGGCGGTTGCAGTGTGCACAGTAAGTAGCGATCATCCTTCTGATGGCTGCTGCCACACTCTACACAGCACATTGCTCGGTGTTGTGCACATACTGGGCGGTTGCAGTGTACAAAGTAAGTAGCGATTAGCCTACTGATGGCTGCTGCCACACTCTACACAGCACATTGCTCGGTGTTGTGCACATACAGGGCGACTGCAGTGTGCACAGTAAATAGTGATCATCCTTCCGATGGCTGCTGCCATACTCTACACAGTACATTGCGCGGTGTTGTGCACATACTGGGCGGTTGCAGTGTGCACAGTAAATAGTGATCATCCTTCTGGTGGCTGCTGCCACACTCTGCACAGTACATTGCTCGGTGTTGTGCACATACTGGGCGGTTGCAGTGTGCACAGTAAATAGTGATCATCTTTCTGGTGGCTGCTGAAACACTCTACACAGCACATTGCTCGGTGTTGTGCACATACTGGGCGGTTGCAGTGTACACAGTAAGTAGCGATCATCCTTCTGATGGCTACTGCCACACTCTACACAGCACATTGCTCGGTGTTGTGCACATACTTTGCGATTGTAGTGTGCACAGTAAGTAGCGATCATCCTTCCGATGGCTGCTGCCACACTCTACACAGTACATTGCTCGGTGTTGTGCACATACTGGGCAGTTGCAGTGTACACAGTAAATAGCGATTATCCTTCTGATGGCTGCTGCCACACTCTACACAGCACATTGCTCGGTGTTGTGCACATACTGGGCGGTTGTAGTGTTCACAGTAAGTAGCGATCAACCTTCTGATGCCTGCTGGCACACTCTACACAGCACATTGCTCGGTGTTGTGCACATACTGGGCGGTTGCAGTGTGCACAGTAAGTAGCGATCATCCTTCTGATGGCTGCTGCTACACTCTACACAGCACATTGCTCGGTGTTGGGCACATACTGGGTGGTTGCAGTGTGCACAGTAAGTAGCGATCATCCTTCTGATGGCTGCTGCCACACTCTACACAGCACATTGCTCGGTGTTGTGCACATACTGGGCGGTTGTAGTGTACACAGTAAGTAGCGATTATCCTTCTTATGGCTGCTGCCACACTCTACACAGCGCATTGCTCGGTGTTGTGCACATACTGGGCGGTTGCAGTGTGCACAGTAAGTAGCGATCATCCTTCTGATGGCTGCTGCTACACTCTACACAGCACATTGCTCGGTGTTGGGCACATACTGGGTGGTTGCAGTGTGCACAGTAAGTAGCGATCATTCTTCTGATGGCTGCTGCCACACTCTACACAGCACATTGCTCGGTGTTGTGCACATACTGGGCGGTTGTAGTGTACACAGTAAGTAGCGATCATCCTTCCGATGGCTGCTGCCACACTCTACACAGCACATTGCTCGGTGTTGTGCACATACTGGGCGGTTGCAGTGTGCACAGTAAGTAGCGATCACAGTAAGTAGCGATCGTCCTTCCGATGGCTGCTGCCACACTCTACACAGTACATTGCTCGGTGTTGCGCACATACTGGGCGGTTACAATGTGCACAGTAAGTAGCGATCACAGTAAGTAGCTGGATAAAACTAACAAATATTTCTGCTCCTGCTTGCTTTGGAGTAGTTGGGTGACTGGGATTCCAAGTAACTCAGAAATCTGTGATTTTGCATTTTACCACATGTTTGACGTTTCAAGACGGGATCACATTTGTTGTTCATTTATTTCCATTGCTAAGTCGAATATCTGAAGGAAACGTGATGTGGGTATAACGTTGTGGGGTATAAGTGAATCTAGTACAGTCCCCACAACATACCGCCTACAATGTTACGTATTGGAGCGCGTATAGTGACTGGACCAGGACAAGTGATTCATAGATAATTGTATTTAGCTCCAATGAATAATGATTGTGAGATAAATAGGTTAAGTTTAGGCTCACGACTAGATGTGGCATTTACACTAGATAGAGGGTTGTATGAGGTGAAGAATAGACGTTAGGTGGAGAATCAGTGTCACGTGAAATGTCGGAGATACGGGGAGGTTCAGCGCTTCGCAGAGAATCACATGTTTTAAGTCCTCTGCGGAAAAACATGTGTGAGTAAATAACTCAAAAATGTAACGAGAACACAAACATAAAAAAGTCACACGATCACTTAGGTATTGTCAAAATGACGACGCGAACTCTGTTTCACAAAGACGCATGCTAACTTCAGCGGCGAAACTGCACATCTGACATCGGCAGTTGTAGGTAGGAAGGTACTGCTCATTTGTCAAGTATAGCAAATGTGAAACGGAGCGTCGTCATTTTGACGAGGTATAAGTAATCTAGGTTTAACAACAGACCTTTACGTCTGGACACACGTAAATTCAAATCGGAATAAGTAAAACATTTGTTATTTGTTAAAAGTTACATTTTATTAAGTAATAAATTTCATCGAGGGTAAAGTTAAATCTACACTTTAAATTTAATTTATTGCAAGTTTATTTTAAACGCGTTTAAGCAGAAACAATAAAGATATAAAAATAAGCGTGAAAAATATATTAAAATGTGAAAATCATAAGATTTAACATAACACTTCTCACTAAGGACAGATAAATATTTTATAAACACTCAGATACTTTTTCGAAGCGTTGATGGTTCAAACGTTTACCATAATAGGCTTAACCAATCGCAAGCCTTTGCAGTCACAGAAAGTCGTTAAATAAATAGCTTTTTAAATGGAAGCATTACACTAAAGCAAATCCTTTCCCGAATTTATATTCTTTAAAATCTCTGCGCTTTTATTAAAATGAATATTTCAACTGATTTTTAACCGAATACAGACTCTGAGATAAATATAAATCTAAAGTGTTTTAAAGTCAAATGAATGAAATTGTAAATACAAAAATAGAATAAATTGTGTGATTCCTTAAATTTATGTAACTGGTAGACCACCAAAGGAGAGTATATAGCTTTTGATATGATAGATAAAAACTTATAAACAAATTTTATGTTTAAATTAAACGTGATGTCACTACCATATATTGTATGTGGTATTAAAATTTGCTTAAAAAAATGTATTACAAACTCATTAAATTCTATTCCAAGTAAGAAAACAATGAACAATATTCGCTCTGACTTTAACGAATCCTTTGTAAATCCGGTTCAAGAGAGCATTGGTTTCAAAAATTTTATTTTTAGTTACGTATAAGGATTTACTGAATCAGACAACTAGGTTGTGGAGTGGATTTCTCCCTTTAAAGTTAACTTTGATAGTGGACTGCGAGACCGCAACGGAGATCTGAATGATAGAACAGGAGAGCACGTACCTAGTTAGTTCTTGGTGTGTTACTCTCCTACAATAGTTCACAACAGTAACACTTACATTGGGAGTAGCCTAAGGCGGGTTAACCTTAGTAGGAACACTAAGTTCTTTGTAAAGAGTCTTGCCCGTTGCCGGATTCATCCAGTCCCCTCACTGAAATGAGATGGCTCTGGAAACTGTGCTCAACCTATTCTCTCCGAGGTACCACTAAGTTCTTGGCAAAGAATCGCCATATCTTGCCCGTTGCCGGATTCATCCAGTTCCCTCACTGTAATGAGATGGCTCTGGGAACTGTGCTCTACCTATTCTCTCCGACGTACCACTCAGCTGTTCTCTTTGCCCACGATCGTCTTCGTTCAGGAAGACCTAGTCTATCAGGAACAGATATATCTTCTTCAAACCCTAGGCTGCTCAATCTGTCAGTGAGCAAGGAATAAGGACTGAAACCCCAACGCCAGACCCAGCTTTCAAGTCTTCTTCTGCTCCTCATGGATTGCTGTAAATGGAAATAAAGAAGAGGGAAAGGCTGCTGGTTCCTAAGGTTCTACCTCTGAGGTAAAACACACGGGTGTGGAATTGAGGAAGCCCACGATGGAGTCAACAAGGGCGCTTTTAAGGTCTGAATGTCGATTTCTCGAAGTAAATAACTAAAATACTAACACCAATTGACAGGACAATTTTAATTGTATATACTTTACTCAGTTTGTGTACAGCTAAGTGCTACAAGAAGCTTTTGTAGGCTCGCTGTGTCATGTCTTTGGCAACAGAAATGAGGAACCCAATGTACGAAGACACATGAAAACTAGGACTTACTGAAGAAGAACAACGCCTTCTTATTGGTTCAAGAAGTCGTTGCAAATCACTCAGAGTGACAAACTTTAGTATTTATCCGACGCATAAGTTAACAATAATCAATCCATATATATCTGACGTCACCTGGAATTATGTAAATTATATATTCTTCTTGTTAGAACATCTGTTGTAGGTTAAGTGAAAACAAAAAGTTATTTTATCTGAAAATTTGAAAAATATTCACGCGAAAAGTCGCTAATTTTAACGCTATAAACACAAATTATAATACTTTTTTTATGTAATTACAAACTATTCCCCTTATATGAGTGCTTTAAATACAAATGTATTAAGTTAATTAGAAGTTAGCTAGTAAGAAGAATCCACAACGATAAAAATTAAAACATTCAACTCTAAATCTCACAATGATTAGTTTATTAAAACAACCAGACTAGTTTCGACGATGGCGTTGCCTTCATCAGTGCTTGGATACCACTCAGTACTGACGAACACTACTACAAACAATTTTTTTACACTTTTTACAAATCTATTGTTATTCTAAATTCACTGCCTATCTCGAGCAGATAGTTCAAGACTTACTTAAATTAAAAAGACCACCTCCAGTTCTTAAAATACAGTGAAAAGTGTGAAAAAATTTCTATAGGGCATGTAAGAAAATCGTTAGAATAGGCTTCACCTGCAAATGATATTATTTTTTTAATATCTTACATTAGTAGCAGTGAATTTTCAATAATTAACACAATCACCTTTTAAAAAATATTTTTAATCAACCAAATCAAGAAAGCAGTGTCATATTTATTCCACATGCAGAATTAATGACTCGCATTAACTTCTTTTATTGCTTACATTTAACTCTGACATTCAATGCCGTGTCTGTCTGAAAATTGTGGTTCTAAGCACACAAACACTATTATGGTCAACCTGTCCGTCACAAGGATGAGGGTTTATTTTAAAGTAATTTTTTAAAATAATTTAAGGCACATATTGTTTATTTAAAGTCAAAGAGTTTTATCATAATTACATGACATCTATTAAATAATACATTAAGAATAAAACAAAATTAAAATATGTATAAAATAAAATATAGAGTTAATAAGCATGAACTGTATGGATTATAACAATAAAGTAAATCAACTGTAATAATTAATTAAATTTGACATCTTAGTGTAAAAACTGGATTGGATATAATAAAATGAAATATTGCGGAATATATAACTAGTGTACCTGGCTACGTAGAACAATCAATAGCATTGAAATAAAATCAGAATAGTGTGAAATAATCAACAAAATTAATCAAATTTATAAAAACCCAATATTTGCAGAAATATAACAAAATTATTAAAATTGAACAATTTCAATCTGGGAAAATCGATGGTAGATAAAAGTACTCGATAATTTTTGAAAATCCCAACTTTGAACTACAAACATTATAACCAATAGCAAAAGGCCGGTTGGCAAGCAAAAGGTTAGGAGCAGGCAGTGCTTTAGTAGATAATACAGAGCTCGCTAGCTTAGCGATTGTATTAAAATACATTTTATCAAGTGTCACACATAGTAGTGTCAGTCTGTGGCAAGAAAGCCGGGTCCTAAAGTCACGATGGCATCGTCCCGGCTATGATGGCTATCGATAATATTATGGCGAGAGTTTTTAATCATAAAATCTATGATCGTGGTTTTATAATACGTTCAAATAAAAATTCATGTTTATTCGATCCCGAAACTAGTTTTTAATGTTTTTAATTTACGTCATAGAAAACTAGTACACTCAACTATAATACACAAAAATTTACATCATAATAATTAGTCAGAAAAAACTAATACATAAAATCAAGAAAATAGTGAAAGTAAAAAAAGTAATACAATTTTAAAACTGTAAAAATAACAACTCTATTTAAAATAACAACCAAACCCAATTTACATACAAAATCACAAAAAAAACAAAAAACAAAATATATATATATATATATATATATATATATATATATATATATATATATATATGTAGGCTATATATATATATATATATATATATATATATATATATATATATATATATGTAGCCTATATATATATATATATATATATATATACACACACATTTGTGTGTGTACGTGTGTGTGTGTGTGTGTGTATGTGTGTGTGTGTGTGTGTGTGTGTGTGTGTGTGTGTGTGTGTGTGTGTGTGTGTGTGTGTGTGTGTGTGTGTGTGTGTGTGTGTGTGTGTGTGTGTGTGTGTGTGTGTGTGTGTGTGTGTGTGTGTGTGTGTGTGTGTGTGTGTGTGTGTGTGTGTGTGTGTGTGTGTGTGTGTGTGTGTGTGTGTGTGTGTGTGTGTGTGTGTGTGTGTGTGTGTGTGTGTGTGTGTGTGTGTGTGTGTGTGTGTGTGAGTGTGTTAGTGAGTGTGTGTGTGTGTGTGTGTGTTGTGTTTGTTTGTGTGTGTGTGTGTGTGTGTGGGTGGGTGGATGTGTGGGTGTGGGTGTGTGTGTGTGTTTTGGGTGTGTGTGCGCGCGCGCGCGTGTGTGTCTGGGTATGTGTGTGCAAAAGCACACTTCGTTATAAACTGAATATTTTTGACCATTTTATTTCAAATAAAGCGAGAAATGAAAACACATCTTGCCTCTAAAGAGGTTAGACTACCTCCAGATACAGGTTAAGGTTAATAGAGCACTCAGTATTTTCGAACACTTGCCTTACAGTGCCGACCGAATGATCCTTCGTCTTAATGAGACATTTGCAACACGGACAACAAACACTAGCCACTAGTAATAAGAACTATTAAGTTCAAATTATTGACGGGTAACACTTCATGAAGCGAAGTATGAAATCTTTTCCATATTGATACATCTTTTTAACTTGTAATATTTACAAAAATTGTTATTAATAATATTAGGGTCCTTACTGTTTTTGCTTTTATTGTGATTATTATGATTATTATTATTATTATTAGGGTATAAAAGTTATTGTTTTTGTTGTTCTTATTATAATTATCCCCTTACCGTTATTACTTTTGTCGTTATTTATATTATTAGGCCCCTTCGTGTTATTGCTTTTATTGTTATTATTATTAATATTCCCCTACTGTTATTACTTTTGTCATTATTTATATTATTATACCTCTTAATGTTATTGCTTTTGTTGTTATTATTAATATTCCCCTACTGTTATTACTTGTGTCATTATTTATATTATTAGGCCCCTTACGTTATTTCTGTTATTGTTATTATTACTCGTATAATTATTAGGCTATTACTGCTATTCCTTTAATTGTTGTTATTATTAATATTCCCCTACTGTTATTACTTTTGTCAATATTTATATTATTAGGCCCCTTACTGTTATTGCTTTTATTGTTATTATTAATATTATTATTAGGGTATAACTGTTATTGCTTTTGTTGTTATTGTTATTATTATCATTAAGCTCCTTAATATTAATTCTTTTGTTTATTATTATTATTGTTAGGGCATTTACTGCTATTGTTTTGTTGTTATTAGTAATTGTATGCCCTTTACTGTTATTGCTTTTATTGTAATAATAATTATTATTAGGGTATTACTGTTATTGTTTTTGTTGATATTATTATTCTTAGATTCCTTACTGTTGTTGCTTTTGTTGTTGTTGTTATTAATAATTTAATACTATTAATCTTTAATTGAAAAGGCAAATAGGGAAGGCATTAAACTATAATGCTTAGCACCTTATGATGACCATTTGCACAAGCGCACATAATATAAGCGATATAAAAACTAGCAAAATTATTCACTATTACTCCACAGTCTTATTGGAGTCTAACACTATTACTCCACAGTCATATTGGAGTCTAACACTATTACCCCACAGCCCTAGTGAAGTCAAACACTATTACTCCACATCCCAGCCTTGCCCCAGCGTTGCCGGTCTTTTTACTCTCGGCAACATCGGCGCCAAGGCCGTAGTCATCAGGCAAAGCATGAACTACTACTGCTCGCCCAATTACACTATAGTCACCAGAAAGTGAGATTCTGGTAGAGTACGTATCGATTACTGCTACTCCTTCACTGGAAGCGTTTATCATGGGAAGATCTCCTCGGTGGCTGTGCTTGTCGTTTGGAGTCCCATGCTCTAACTGGCAAAAAAAGCAAATTTTAGTTACAGGTTGTTTAATTTCTGTTAGAAATAAAAAAACGAAACAATACCGATGTTTTCCCCTCTCCTAGTTCTTTAATCCCTCCCACAAAAGAGCGTCTAATTAGGTGACCAATTAAAAGACGGAGAAATTGAATATACCCTTTAACAGAGCTATTTACTGATACTACATAAGATTTCAAATAGCTGCTTTCCAAATGTCCATGTTGAAAAAAACAACGTAGATATTGTACTCCAATATATTATTTTCGTATTTTTTTACCCGCAATATATAGAAGAAAATATATTTTTTTAAGTTCAGATTTGATAGGCAAAAATGCTACTGAAAAGGGTATTCAGGTATTTTTAAAATCATAATTTTATAAAAATGTATGTATCATCAAAAATGCACTTTTTCTCTCTATAATTCTACTAGCTATGAGGTACTACCAATATAACTAATAGTTCAATAATACTTAAACACTTACTCATGTGTTTTAAAGTGTATATTCTCAGGGGACAAACGTAACAACTGTCACATACTTGCGTTAATGTCTTTTGTCCTTCAAAGTGACATCACTATTAAAGAGTAAGCAAATTTACATTGATTTTATTAACATTAGCTATCAATAGTTTTATATAATTTATGAAACATTGTGCCGTGTATAATGTCCAGTAACTTAGGGAAATATATGTTTTAGTAAATGATTGTTTTAACACATTTAATCATTATTAAGCAACATTTACTTAAACTTTATTTAATATCTAGTAATAACTATTTCTTGAATTTCGTAGTCCATTACGTTCGGTGAATCTTATTATTCACTTAATCTTAAAGAAGACACTGATGAAGATCGGCACATTGCGTTCGAAAACGTTCTGTCTCAGTAAGTTTTTTAACAAATTTACTAAATTCAAAGTTCGGATAGTCATAAACTATTGTTTTAAGTGATTAATAAGATTCACCGAACGTAATGGACTACAAAGTCCAAGAATTCAACACAGCAAGACAGGCTGCAGTCCAAGAATACAGGAATACGGGTTTAAAGGTTAGGAAAATGCATGCTCACAATACAATAAACTATGCCTAACTCATAACTTGACACCCACATACGCGAAAATAAACATAAACAACAACACTAAAGCAGTAAAAATTACCACAGAAAAAGCAGAAATAATTTTCATTAAACAAAGTATCAAAAACCTATACAAAAATAAAGACTTTCTAAATGTTAAGGTTATACCAACTCCACTTAAATCTCGCGAACACAATCGTACACGATATCACATTACAATTCGTAACAGACACTAATAATTGGGCTACCAATAAAATAATAAACATCAAAAATAACCACAATAAAATGATTAATCAACTATTAGGTAAAAGAAGACTTTGATGAAGATTGGCATATTGCGATTGAAAACGATCTGTCTCAGTAAGTTTTAACAAATTTACTAAATTTAAAGTTATGAATAGTCATGGAATAGTTATGGATGGTCATGAACTATTGTTTTAAGTGATTAATAACTATTTAACGTGTTTAAAGTTAATGGCAGATCACAGACCAATTCATGCTTTTACAAATACACAAATGAAAGGATTTTCGGATATAAAATAGAAACGTACAGTGTATTTGTATTAACATGAATTGGTCTCTGATCTGTCATCAACCTTAAACACATTAAACTTTACATTTATTAATTGATAAAACAACCAAAGTAAACTAATATGAAAACATATTACACATTTAAAATAAGGGAATTTAAATTTCCAAAAAAATTAGAGTAAGATAGAAAATATTATACGGTGTTATCAAAAAGGTAGTACTAGTGTTTATGATTGAACCTTGATTGGTTTGTGATTGCAATTCCATTCCTTAATGTCTATTTAGTGATATCTTTTATAAATTTGTGTTAAAAAAGGACGGATTTATCGCATACTGGAAACCTGTGTAAGTAATTACTACAGAGACGTATTTACATGGTTCTGACTTAAGCATAAACATATTATTCTTTCTGGCCTAAATAATTAACATGTTACATGTTAGATGAGAAAAATGGATTAACAAAACATTTCAACAACATGTATGTTCTTCTAAGATGATAAAGATACATGTGGGTGTTCATACTTAGGCGTTACCATTGAAAATGTTCGGCAATTCTTGGTAATAAAAACGTACTGTGAAAATTAAAATTTGTACTTGACGTAAGTAATTTGTTTTATTATTATATAAATATAGTTCATATTTATGTATACACACACACGCGCGCGCGCGCGCTATTATAATATATACTATAATACATACATATATATATATATATATATATAGCGCGCGCGCGCGCGTGTGTGTGTGTGCACATACCTTTTCAGGATTATAATGAGCCCCAGTGGCAGCGCATCCTCCGGTCGTGTTCCCTTTTTCATGGATGTGGAATCCGTGCTTCCCTGGAGAGAGTCCTTTAATTGATCCTTTTATGTATACAGTGCCCCCGTTTAAATCTTGGTAAAAATTGACTTTTCCGCTTACAGTGTCTCCCTTAATTTCTGCGACTGCTTTTAATCCCTGAAAAAGTCATTTATATATATTTTAACTTTACAACAATGTTTTCTTGTACTGCCGTTGTTTTGCTATACTTGAGTCTTATTTGATGCTCGAAATCGAAGAAACGTAATTAGAGTCTTCGAAAGTTAACTGGGATATATGCCAAGTACGTTATAGTGAAAGTGATATGTATATAAGAGAGATAAAACGTATATATATATATATATATATATATATATATATATATATATATATATACTTTTACTTTTTATTTACTTTTCAAAAGATAAAAATTCTCCTATTTGGCGGTGTTTATAACATTATTAATCAATGAACAGTGAGAACAATCATTTTATTTTAAAACAAAGATATAACAAGATGGAGTTCCAAAGATAACAAAAAAGTTGACATACCTGCACCTTACGTTGTGCGAGAATATAATAGATTTATGGGTGGCGTTGACAAAGCTGACATGCTCCTTGAATTGTACAGAACTGACATATGGTCAAGGAAATGGTATATGCGAATTGTATACTGGGCGCTGGGCGTAGCTGTTGTCAACAGCTGGCTTGAATATAGAAGTGTTGAAACATTTTTTGGCAAGAAACCGAAGTATTCACTTTTACAATTTCAGGCCTATATTGCTACAGCCCTAACAAAAGCTAACAAAATTATCAAGAAGAAAAGAGGGAGGCCAAGTTTAGAAGAAGTGATACCTGAAAAGAAGAAATGTTTTGGTCAAATCTCTGTGAGGCCAGTTGCTGATGTCAGGTTTGACAACATTGGCCATCTCCCTATTTATGATAAAAAAACAAGGTCGATGTAAGAACTGTAAGAACGGTTTTGCTCACATAAAATGTAATAAGTGCAATGTTAACTTGTGTTTGACAAAGACTAAGAACTGCTTCTTGCAATTTCATTTTAAAGACAATTCATCGCCATAAAGAGTTTATATGTAAATGTATATAATATTTCATATATTGTATTAGCTAAAAGTGTAAATTTATAAATATGTTTTAAGAGAATTTTTAGCTAGTGCTACCCTGTTGTTTAGTTGTAAGTTTAAGGGTGAATTAAATGAAATGATTGTTATTGTTTATAAGAAATATCTTAAAACACGGTTATCCATTAAATTCTTATCAAGACCCAATGTTGTTCCTGAACAACATGCTATAAAAACTTAATTACCGGTCATAAAAATATTTAAAAAATTTTTATCGTCCATTTGTACCCTACATAATAAGAAAAAAGTAAAAAATATTTTTTTTCTTGACAATAACCTAATTTGGGAATGAAAGGGTTAATTTAAATAGATCTACATTTTTTTAATATTTGCTTCAGAATGTCATGAAATTGTTCCACGTTTTTGAATTAAAGATCATGAAAAACTCTTACTTTAACTCTTTAGATAATTAAAACTCTATTAGCAACATATACATAGAAATTTTTTTTTTTATTTTCTTTATGCCTAAGGGATGTTATCTGTATATCAAAAAATTAGGGCTACAATACACTTTCTTTAATTTCTAAAATAGATACAAGGTTTTACGAAATAGGACCTATGTTTTTACTATAAATGATTTAACAGAAATAGAATTATTTACTTTAATTTATTTTATTAAGATTCGGTGGATAAATTATATTTGGCATTTCAAGTATCTTCTCTTAATCAAGTATATCTTTTTATTGTTTGTCTTGTTCCTGCAATCGGTTTCTGTTTATCTAGTTTAAATCTTATGTGAAATCGAACAATTAAAGAACGGAGATGGAGAGGTCATTTGTGTTCCAGTATATTTTGTCAAACTCTTTTGTTTTTTCAGATTTATACTAATTATTAAAAGTATTTTTTTTCTTTGTTATCCTGGAGCTTTCCATACGCACAACCATCTGTCGAGAGTTTATGGAAGATATAAGAAATCATTGTCATTATTTTATAAAATTAAATAAGAGGCTATATCTCTTCCGTTAGTTCAAGTCTCCATTCCAAATTTGCCCCACGTTAACTGAATTTTTACCAAATTTCCCTTTAAAATTTTTCGTTTTAATTCATCTAAATTCATTGTTATGCCTCATGCAATTATGTATTATTGTATTTTTCTAAACTCGTACAATAACTCAACTTATCTATGGTACTTGAGTATATATTAAATTTTAAATATTGAATTGCCTAATTTTCAATTAGTGGCAAATATAGGTTTTGCGAACATATTATCAGAAACCTTATGGTGTGGCAAAGAAGCCACGTTACATAGGGAAAAAAGTCCAATAACATCGGAACACGCTTTTATACGAAGAAGCAACAATATATCTTGGAATCATTGATTAATTCCTTGATCTAATAATGCTTTATGTAATAGGCTGAAATAAAATTCACAACAATAAAAAAATATTTTAATCTTAATAAATTGACCTACATTTGTTTTAACTTTTAATTTAAGTAAATATATTTTAAAAAATACTGAATCATTAATTTATAAATGCATAGAAATATTTTAGTCAATTTTTTCAGAATTTATGTTTAGACTGATCAATATTTAGTATGACTAAATGTAAAGTTCGTATTAAAAACATTTTTACTAAAACGTCGATTTAAAATTAACGAACCCTGATGAAAGAGAAATAATGGAGGAAATGTCACTTATCCTGTTTGTAGGTCACCGTGACACACAAAAGTTAAGTTTCTATCTCTGCTTAGTTAGTAAGACCACGATGTAAATGGGGTTAGAAAGCGTTCAGTTTTAAACAAATATTTGGAATGATTGAATGTCAGATAAATCCATATTGGATTAGGTTAAATAAAAATTATAGTTTTAAATATATTATATTCTAAAATTCTTAATAAGAATATTTAGAGCAAAATCAATTTTTTACTAAAATGTTACTAAGATATTTTATTAATAAAAGTGTTAAATTTTTACTTTGCATAATTTATTTAAATATTGTAGATATATATGGTCAATATATTACTCTTTATATATTAATAAAGAATAAATAAATCGGTAAGGTCAATAGATAATTTAAAAGTTTTTACAAGTCATAGATTTTGTTACAATTAAACGTGATATTAAAGGGATACTAATTTACTTACGTCATCCGCTGGCTTACTGTCTTCACAATAATCACTGGGCTCCGAAGATGTTACGGCTGAGAGTAAAACAATGCACAGCAAACATAACCTAGTTGTGGACAGCATCGTGCTAGACTTGTCAGCTGCAGTGCGACTACCTCACTTCTGCTCTACGCTAGAGGAAACGATCTGTTACAGGCAATATAATAGTTTTATACTCTCACTAACTCAGGCGCTTACATTTATTGATAACAAGCGACATTATCGGAAAGCAATGAAATTGTTACTGCCTTTTGTTCTGGTTGATGTTTAATACTAAATACAAGTGGATAAAATATTTTTATCAAACTTTTTCCTTCTTGTTAGAAGCAAGTCTTTTTTTACTTTTAGGAGTGAATCAAATGACTATAGCAATGAACTAACGAAACCTATATTAATTAAGTAATCTATAGCTACATGTGTGTGTGTGTGTGTGTGTGTGTGTGTGTGTGTGTGTGTGTGTGTGTGTGTGTGTGTGTGTGTGTGTGCGTGTGCGTGTGCGTGTGCGTGTGCGTGCGTGTGTGTGTGTGTATGTGATTTTGCAAATCTTGAACATTTGATTTTAAACTCCTGTAAATAAAATTAAACAATGGAACTTTTAAAACTTGACTTCATCAACAAATAACTTTAACCCTTTTAATTTAAAAACTGATCCTTTGAATAACATAAGTTATATCAATATACAATTTTATCTCATTTAAAAAAAAAACATTAAACTTTTTGAAAAACATAAGTTATATCATACTCAATTTTATCCCATTTAACAAAACATTAAACTTTTTGAAAAACATAAGTTATATTACTAAACAATCTTATACCATTTAAAACAATTAATATTTAAAAAAAACATGAGTTATACCAGCCAACAATTTTGTATACTCCTATAACTAATTAAACAAACATATTGCATCTTAACTTTAAATTCTTAACCTAACAATTGATTTACTAGACCCACATAATCTTTGCTGAGTATTTACTTTTTATTTTTATTGTCTACTTTAAATCAAAGAAATTGTTTCACATTTTAGTGTTGTCCCTTTTTTCTATTTCACAACCCTTTTATTTTAATTCCAAATAATTTTTTAAACCCTTACACCCCTTTATATTTTAATTAAATCTGATTTATAAATGTTAATTAATTTCTCATTAATTAATTTTAACTTATTCCCATTAATTAATTTTAACCCTTTCTCATTAATTAATTTTAATTGCTTATTATTAATTAATTTTAGTTACTTCTCATTCATTAATTTTAACCCTCTCTCATTTAATAATTTGACTTGATTATCATTAAATAATTTTACATATTTAACGTTGGTCTAAAATACAAAAAAAAAGAAAGAAACCTTTTCTGTTGAATCATCTGTCTTATTTGAATTCTTATGCCCAAAACTCACAAAAAAATTTCTTAACACTTGTTTACATTTTATTCATTTATCGCTTTTTTTTATATGTAAAAAGTCTTTAATTTCTAACATTTACTTAATTAATTTCTTTCCAAAACAATTTATAACTTTCTCATTTATTTAAAAACATTTCCAATTTACTAACAATTTAATTCTATTTCATATTTATAAACTTGTTTGGAGGACTCGTCCATTTTGTGGTGGGAATTTCCCAAACTAACCACTACCCCCTCTTGTTCATGAATTAAACAAAGCCATTGTTTGATATCTTTACATCTTTAAAAAGAAATTTTATATGAAATTGAATTATTTAAAATGTCAACTTTTCCCAAAAATTGTTCCATATAGAAATTTTAATTAAATTAAATGAAAACGAGAGAAATTAACCTGACCTTAATCGCAGGGTCACTCCTAAATCCTGGTAGATTTTTCTTTCTTCTCCCTCGAGATCGTTTGTTTCTGGGTTGGCCATATTGGTATGCGAGGTCACCGATCTTGACTGTTGGCATGCCTGCTGCGATGCCGTGATAGAATTTTAATATCCCGATTTTGAAACTTTTCACACACACACACACACACACACACACACACACACACAACACACACACACACACACACACACACACACACACACACAACATACACACACACACACACACTCACACACACACACACACACACACACACACACACACACACACACACACACTCACTCACACACACACACACACACACACACACACACACAAATGTATGTATATATATATATATGTGTGTGTGTGTGTGTGTGTGTGTGTGTGTGTGTGTGTGTGTGTGTGTGTGTGTGTGTGTATGTAAGATGTATATATTTAAAAGTAGTACATCAGGTAGTAGTACATCTACAATAAATCCTTAAAAAATCCTAAAAATATAAATCCTTGAAATTAGTCAGAAAAAACCTACCAAAGTAGTAAGAGTAAAAAACGAACCTATTGGAATTATTTTTGTTTGTTTTTGTATGTAAATTGTGTTTGGTTGCTATTTTAAATAGAGTTATTATTTCTAAAGTTTTAAAATTTTATTACTTTTTTACTGTCACTATTTTGTTGGTTTTAATGCATTAGTTTTTTCTGATTAATTATTACAATGTAAATTTTGTGTAAAAACATTAAAAACTAGTTTCGGGGTCGTAAAAACATGATTTTTTTTATTTGAACTTATTGTAAAACCACGATCATGGATTTCTTGATTAAAAACTTTCGCCATAATATTATCGATAGAAACGATGCCATCGTGACTTTAGGACCCGGCTTTCTTGCCACAGACTGACATTACTATGTGTGACACTTGATAAAATGGATTTTAATACAATCGCTAAGCTAGCGAGCTCTGTATTATCTACTAAAGCACTGCCTGCTCCTAACCTTTTGCTTGCCAACCGGCCTTTTGCTATTGGTTGTAATGTTTGTAGTTCAAAGTTGGGATTTTCAAAAATTATCGAGTACTTTTATCTACCATCGAACTTCCCAGATTGAAATTGTTCAGTTTCAATAATTTTGTTATATTTCTGCAAATATTGGGTTTTTATAAATTTGATTAATTTTGTTGATTATTTCACACTATTCTGATTTTATTTTAATGCTATTGACTGTTCTACGTAGCCAGGTACACTAGTTATATATTCCGCAATATTTCATTTTATTATATCCAATCCAGTTTTTACACTAAGATGTCAAATTTAATTAATTATTACAGTTGATTTACTTTATTGTTATAATCCATACAGTTCATGTTTATTAACTCTATATTTTATTTTATACATATTTTAATTTTGTTTTATTCTTAATGTATTATTTAATAGATGTCATGTAATTATGATAAAACTCTTTGACTTTAAATAAACAATATGTGCCTTAAATTATTCAAAAAAATTACTTTAAATTAAACCCTCATCCTTGTGACGGACAGGTTGACCATAATAGTGTTTGTGTGCTTAGAACCACAATTTTCAGACAGACACGGCATTGAATGTCAGAGTTAAATGTAAGCAATAAAAGAAGTTAATGCGAGTCATTAGTTCTGCATGTGGAATAAATCTGACACGGCTTTCTTGATTTGGTTGATTAAAAATATTTTTTAAAAGGTGATTGTGTTAATTATTGAAAATTCACTGCTACTAATCTAAGATATTAAAAAAATAATATCATTTGCAGGTGAAGCCTATTCTAACGATTTTCTTACATGCCCTATAGAAATTTTTTCACACTTTTCACTGTATTTTAAGAACTGGAGGTGGTCTTTTTAATTTAAGTAAGTCTTGAACTATCTGCTCGAGATAGGCAGTGAATTTAGAATAACAATAGATTTGTAAAAAGTGTAAAAAAATTGTTTGTAGTAGTGTTCGTCAGTACTGAGTGGTATCCAAGCACTGATGAAGGCAACGCCATCGTCGAAACTAGTCTGGTTGTTTTAATAAACTAATCATTGTGAGACTTAGAGTTGAATGTTTTAATTTTTATCGTTGTGGATTCTTCTTACTAGCTGACTTCTAATTATCTTAATACATTTGTATTTAAAGCACTGATATAAGGGAAATAGTTTATAATTACATAAAAAAAAGTATTATAATTTGTGTTTATAGCGTTAAAATTAGCGACTTTTCGCGTGAGTATTTTTCAAATTTTCAGATAAAATAACTTTTTGTTTTCACTTAACCTACAACAGATGTTCTAACAAGAAGAATATATAATTTACATAATTCTAGGTGACGTCAGATATATATGGATTGATTACTGTTAACTTATGCGTCGGATAAATACTAAAGTTTGTCACTCTGAGTGATTTGCAACGACTTCTTGAACCAATAAGAAGGCGTTGTTCTTCTTCAGTAAGTCCTAGTTTTCATGTGTCTACGTACATTGAGTTCCTCATTTCTGTTGCCAAATACATGACACAGCGAGCCTACAAAAGCCTCTTGTAGCACTTAGCTGTACACAAACTGAGTAAAGTATATACAATTAAAATTGTCCTGTCAATTGGTGTTAGTATTTTAGTTATTTACTTCGAGAAATCGACATTCAGACCTTAAAAGCGCCCTTGTTGACTCCATCGTGGGCTTCCTCAATTCTACACCCGTGTGTTTTACCTCAGAGGTAGAGCCTTAGGGACCAGCAGCCTTTCCCTCTTCTTTATTTCCATTTACAGCAATCCATGAGGAGCAGAAGAAGACTTGAAAGCTGGGTCTGGCGTTGGGGTTTCAGTCCTTATTCCTTGCTCACTGACAGATTGAGCAGCCTAGGGTTTGAAGAAGATATATCTGTTCCTGATAGACTAGGTCTTCCTGAACGAAGACGATCGTGGGCAAAGAGACCAGCAGAGTGGTACCTAGGAGAGAATAGGTAGAGCACAGTTCCCAGAGCCATCTCATTTCAGTGAGGGGACTGGATGAATCCGGCAACGGGCAAGATATGGCGATTCTTTGCCAAGAACGTAGTGGTACCTCGGAGAGAATAGGTTGAGCACAGTTTCCAGAGCCATCTCATTTCAGTGAGGGGACTGGATGAATCCGGCAACGGGCAAGACATGGCGACTCTTTGCAAAGAACTTAGTGTTCCTACTAAGGTTAACCCGCCTTAGGCTACTCCCAATGTAAGTGTTACTGTTGTGAATTATTGTAGGAGAGTAACACACCAAGAACTAACTAGGTACGTGCTCTCCTGTTCTATCATTCAGATCTCCGTTGCGGTCTCGCAGTCCACTATCAAAGTTAAGCTTGAGGGGAGAAATTACGTATATTTTAATAAAAATAGATATTAATGTTGAATAAAATTATTACTAAATCTGTCCTGACTGGATATTTTGTACGTAAATTTTAATGTAGGTATAAAAGGAAGAAAACTCACTATGTAAAAATTAAATTTAACTTTGCCATTTTTATTCAAAAGACATTAATAAATTTTTTATAATACCTAACCTAACCTATCACAACAAATACGATTCATTAAAACTAGAAATGTTTCAAGAAAAAAATTAAAAATGGAAGTTCGGGATTTGAACCAGGAACTTACGATTAGTATGCCTGTACCTAAACCACTAGGCCACGGGTTTCTACTGATATTGTTGATACAGTTTGTCTTATTACATTGTGGCTCATAGCTTCCCCTATATTCTCTCCCCTCTCGAGGAACTGAGTTGAAGGTTGCGCATGCGTGTTGATGGAGCTATTTCACCGCTGAGAGTCTACTTAAATACTAGACTTGACTATTATCTCAAGCATTATTTGAGTTTTGAATCATTACTTAAGCTCCAAAGGTTGCTTGATGTAATCATCTTGAATTCACTGATTAAACTTTAAATAAATAATACTTAACTAAGTGAATACGTAAGGGTTTATTTGTAGACGCGTTTCGAAACAATCGATCCTTTTACACAAAAAAGCCTCTACTCCGGAGTAGCAAGTAAGATCATACGTATTCACTTAGTCAAGTATTATTTAATTACAGTTATACTCCAAAAATGTTTGTAATTATGATTTGAGTAAGAAAAACTGGGGAATCAAAACACAAATTTTACTTAATTACTTCAATAAAAACAAAAATAAATGTGCGGAGTAAAGCTAACACAAAAAGATATATAAAACGCCCCTATCAAAAATAAAGTAAATTTAATTACACGATTTATTCAAAGATTGAAAGCTGTAATAAACTGTAGTATTTGTAGATGCTGTGACACGATTTGAGATCTTCCTTTGAGCAAAGGTTATAATTAAACAATATCAAACTTCAATTCGATAAATTATTTCCCTTACTAGTTTCGTTAAAAACACCGTCATCAGGGTGTATAAAAACTAACCCTAAACTGACAATCTACATAAACTGTGAATACGAGTTAAAAAAATTGTTGTTTATACTATAATTAATAACAGTTACTTTAAACGAAATAATAAATTATTTATTATAAGTTTTATTTGTTATTTTTTAATTATCTTCTTTTTTTACTTATAATTCCAAGCTATTTTTAAAAAAGGAAATTATTATAAATTGTTATTAAGGAAAGAAGAAAATATTAAATAGACTGCTAGACATGGTATTTTAGAAATGAATGTAATATATTTTTACATCTTATTTTTTAACAATAAGTTCGGTTACGGAATCATTACAATGCATTGTGACGTCATTAGGCGTTATAGGCCACTATTACGCCGCACCCAAGTCTGGCACCAGAATTTCCGTTCTTTAAACTCTCTGTCTGATTTGCTCCATAACCATAATCATCGAATAAAGCATGAACTACTACGGCTCGCCCGATTATACTATCTTCACCAAAGAGGGCTACTCTAGTGGCAATTATATTAATGACCGCTACTCCGTCACTGTTTGCTGTGATCATAGGGAGGCCTCCTTTGTGACTGTTTGGGCTATTTGGTACTCCGTGGTTTGCCTGTGAAACATATACAAAAAATCATGGTTTATTGTTAACAATCACTAAAATATCGTTTTATTTCACTATGCTTAAATGTTTAAATGTATTTGTTTAAGTTTTCCAATAACGAAATTCCTTGGAATGTTTAAATTTTAGACAAACTATTCGTTCAACATGCCACGGTATGGCAGTAACAGTTCGTTCGTAGTTAGTAATTAGTAAAACGTGTAGACAAAATGTCGTTTCTTTCAATTCCTTCTATTAGTTCACACCCTCCTTAGATCGTTAATAAAATAATTTTGTTTATTCACTCAGTTCAAATACATTTGTTTAAGCTTGTAGAGGATGACATTAGATAATAATACGTTATTTTCAAATAATAATTCATTAATTAAATTTAACTAAAAATGTTTTAGTTTCATATGGGAGAAATGCTTTTCACAACAAGGGCAAGGTATGCAATTTATTTATTTCGACCCATATAACATAATTTAAAATAAGTGATAACATATGATTTTATACAACAGCTGATTTTATGTTATAAGCTATGTTGTAGAACAACAGTTTTAACGGCTAGGTTATGTTGTTTTATTTATATAATTTTAAAAAAATTAATAGAAGTACTATAACAATGTTTTTTATGCTGGCCTAAGTAAGAATTTCCTTTAAAAAATGTGTGTATATATTACTGGTTGTAGATAATAATGTCGTATATTTGGAACCATGTAACCGTGCACCTGGACTTTAAATATCGGTCAAGGTATCTCGTGTACTACCACTTCTGAAAACATGTTACAGAATGCTCTATGTATCAACAGCTTCTACATCCGATATGTCTACACAATATCAAGATTTTGTTATTTCATACCGAAATTAATTTATCATCGAATCTATCTATGATGACCGTCTCATGCAAGTCGGCGTTTTGACAGTCCTTATCATGTTTGTAAGTATTTATACCAGCTCAAAGCAGCCCTCCACCTTCCGTCTCACGGCCAAGTGCACGGGTAAATGAAACCAATAATACGTTAAGTATTCTTGCTAAATGAGTAGTACAAACACCATGACCTCACAGTACCTTGTTAGGATTAAAATGGCCGCCAGTAGTAGCGCATCCCCCACTCAGATCACCACTTTCATGGATGTGGAAACCATGTTGACCTGGAGACAAACCTGAGATTGAACCCCTCACAAATACAGGGCCGCCAATTTTCAATTGGAAAAATGTGACGATCCCGTTTACTGTTGGTCCATCAACTTCTGCAGATGCTCTAATTATCTGTAAAATTAGTTATATACTCTCTCTCTCACTCTCCTCTCTTTCTCTCACACACACACACACACACACACACACACACACACACGTGTGGGTGAGTGTGTGGTGTGTGTGTGTGTGTGTGTGTGTGTGTGTGTGTGTGTGTGTATGTGTGTGTGTGTGTGTGTGTGTGTGTGTGTGTGTGTGTGTGTGTGTGTGTGTGTGTGTGTGTGTGTGTGTGTGTGTGTGTGTGTGTGTGTGTGTGTGTGTGTGTGTGTGTGTGTGTGTGTGTGTGTGTGTGTGTGTGTGTGTGTATGTGTGTATGTGTGTGTGTGTGTGTGTGTGTGTGTGTGTGTGTGTGTGTGTGTGTGTGTGTGTGTGTGTGTGTGTGTGTGTGTGTGTGTGTATGTATGTGTGTGTGTGTGTGTGTGTGTGTGTGTGTGTTTATGTTAGTGTTGTAAATGAAACAATATCATGCACAAGAATATCTTTTTATTATACTTAAACCTTTGAATCCTAAATCTAGTTCCAGAACTATGCTATTTTCTAAATGGATAATACCGTCCATAAGCGAAAAGCTTTAACAAGTAAGTGAAATGAAGCATTATATTTGTCGTTATGAAATCATTTCATTTAACTATATACATATATATTTATAGCTTTTCTTGGAGTCGTAAACATCTGTAATGGCGTTCAGGAAGCAGGCAGAAAATTGTCAGCCAATAAGAAACATTTTTCTGCAAAGGAAAAGAATCAGATGGATTTGCGGAAGAAGGACGAACGATGTATAAGAATATAATGCCCACGCTTTAGAGACCCTAACCTTCAATACACCGCTTGAAATATATATTTTTTCTAAACCGGGATTACTAAACATAAACAAGGACATACAAATATCAATTTAATTTGATTATTTATATACTCGTAATAAAATTTGTTGTTTAAATTAAACGAAATATTTTCGCAACTAATATTATGGCAACTATTTAAAAGTAATGATCAACGTTTATCTGGTTGAATAAAAACGAATACTAAAACATCCGGTTTCTCGTTTGGAGAACATGTTTCATAAACAAAATTCTTTCTATGTTAATTCAGCACTATTGATACACACACGCGCGCTCACACACACACACACACACAGTTAAGTAAGCCATATATAAAAAGAGAAAGAGGGATAATATGACTAGGGGTTAGGATATAATAGATTAAAGGGATATTAATTTAAAGAAAACCAAGCCATTAGCAGGGAGAAGGGTTTAGTATGTTTTTAAGTACACTATAAATACATTGAAAAGGGAAGAGAGGCTCAAAATCCACCTACAACCACCATCGACATTCGAGGGGACGCATGTGTGTGTGTGTGTGTGTGTGTGTGTGTGTGTGTGTGTGTGTGTGTGTGTGTGTGTGTGTGTGTGTGTGTGTGTGTGTGTGTGTGTGTTTGTGTTTGTGTGTGTGTTTTAACTTTGCAATACTGTTTTCTTGTATTCACTTATCACTTTCACTACATGTACTTAAACAAGAATCTTATTTGGTATTTATGCGAGTTAACTTTCAATGATTGATAGTATCTTCATTATTGAGTATCACTGACCAAGGTTGTCAATCTTTGAAAGTTAACTCGCATAAATACCAAGTAAGATTCTTGTTTAAGTACATATAGTGAAAGTGATATATATATATATATATAAACGACTAGGATGCATTCAATTTAATTTACTGGTTATACATGATTTTGTGCGCTTCATTAAAATCTTGAATTTATATATTATTTTACCCAAAATTATATATTCTTTATAATTCAAAATAACTACTGTTCAACACTACTTAATTAGATCTAGGTGATTAACAAAACCAATAAGTAATGACATCATTTTAGATTTTTTTAAATATGTGTTCTAGAAGATAGTTATGGTTTGAATGTTGTATTACATGCCTGATGATTACTTTGTCACTGAAACGCGTCTGAAACATTATTAGTTGCTAGCTATGTTTGATAATAAGTAATTTTGTATTTCTTCATAAGCACATCTCAAATGTGTTTCTAAGAGTAATATTTTTTTTATTTTTTCTCAAAAAACATGCATATAATTTAACTAAATAAAACAAAAAAATTAGTATATTATGTAATTATATTTTACGTGATTATTATATAATATGAATATAGTATTCTGAGAATGTTATATACTATGTGATACCTACTATTGTAATAGTGTGTGATTAATAATTTACATCTTTGTACTTAAGTTCGATATAAATGATAATAAATATTTAAATTAGAGCTAAAGGTCATTGCTAAGAAACGTGTACCATATATTAATAATTGTACACTTACAGGTAGCAGATTAATCAGTTTGTATACACTGGAAGATCCACTGTCTTGGCTCGAACAGAGTCCAGAGAAGAGCAGAACAGCATATGCTAAATACACCCACATTGTGACGCGTTGAATGATCACAGATAAAAGGTCTCCTTCATTTATACGGAGGCAACGCGTAAATAAAAACTAAAAAAACCTAATATTTATGATTTTACTTCGTATTTTAACATTCGTGTACCTTGTACAGAAATTATCAGACGGAAAATAAATTACAACTAATATTTGGCGAAGTATATTTTCAACTTTAGATAAAGAGCAATGTGACAATGCTCCCAGTCTCTTTCTCTCTCTCTCTCTCTCTCTCTCTCTCTCTCTCTCTCCCTCTCTCTCTCTCTCTCTGCCTTGCTCCTTTTCTCATTGTAAACACAATTTACTGTAATACCTACATAAACCTGCACTGTACGAAACAGTGGCTCAAATATTACGTAATCAATGTCAAGTTAAATTTATCAAGGGCAAAATAAAAACCTGATATTTATTATTTCATTACTCATTATAAATTTCGCAACTATTTAGTAGTAGTATTTATTAACTATTATCAGACTGCAAATACGTCAAAACTGAAGTTTGCTGAGGATGACGTTTACAATTATATAAGCGTAGGATTTTTTTAATATAAATGTGGAAAAAGTATATATATATATATATATATATATATATATATATATATATATATAGTATATTTTATATTATATTATATATATAAATTTGTATGTGTGTGTGTGTGTGTGTGTGTGTGTGTGTGTGTGTGCGTGTGCGTGTGCGTGTGCGTGTGCGTGTGCATGTGCGTGTGCGTGTACGTGTGTAGTTTATCTGTGTTAACCTCAGTAAGAATTTAATTAGTTTTTTTATATTACTTGTTTATTGTAACATTAATATTTAAGAAACACTTAATTTATTACAAAGTACATAAACACACCAAAAACGACGACATATTAGGATGTTAATTACTCCTCTAACTATCACTAAATTGTAAAATTTTAATTTGTCAACTAATAAATAAATCATATTATGAATGCCGACTGACATACTGATACTTGATTTGAGTATTTTATTATATTGCGTGTATGCCCTTATCATTTGTTGAAGGTAAATTGTATTATATTCTTTAAAATGGTTTATAAATACTAATTAATTGTATTTGTCTAAGCAATTATTATTATTCATATGTACAGGCCTGAAGATGATGAATTTACCGTAACGGTCCCGCTAAATAAATAAATACAATACTTGACTCCTATCGTTTTATTTCTACGAAATAATCCTAGCGAGTGTAATATGTAATATTACAAGTTTTTTTTAATATTTTAAAATGGTTTCTTTTACCGCACAATATCGGCTGTATTTATTATGCTTTTTTACAAATTATTTATCTTTTATTCTTCTTAGAAAGGAAATATTCGGAGGTGCTTAATATGTAATCCTTTTATTTATTTGAGTAATATATTGGGAGGGTTGAATTTGATTTAGTGGGGTTAGATTGGATTAGGTTAGGTTTGGTAAGGTTAGGTTAGGTTTGGTAAGGTTAGGTTGGGTTAAGTAAGGTTGGGTGAGGTTAGGTTGCGTGAGGTTAGGTTGCGACAGGTTAGGTTTCGTGGAGTTAGGTTAGGTTTGGTAAGGTTACGTCAGTTGAGATTAAGTTTGGTAAGGTTAGATTGGGTGAGGATAGGTTTGATTAAGTTATGTTTGGTAAGGTTAGGTTGAGCAAGGTTAGGTTGGGTCAAGTTAGGTTAGGTTTGGTTAGGTTAGGTGTGGATACGTTGGGTTATGTTAGATTGGGTTTGGTTGTGCACATACTGGGCGGTTGCAGTGTGCACAGTAAATAGCGATCATCCTTCTGGTGGCTGCTGCCACACTCTGCACAGTACATTGCTCGGTGTTGTGCACATACTGGGCGGTTGCAGTGTGCACAGTAAATAGTGATCATCTTTCTGGTGGCTGCTGAAACACTCTACACAGCACATTGCTCGGTGTTGTGCACATACTGGGCGGTTGCAGTGTACACAGTAAGTAGCGATCATCCTTCTGATGGCTACTGCCACACTCTACACAGCACATTGCTCGGTGTTGTGCACATACTGGGCGATTGTAGTGTGCACAGTAAGTAGCGATCATCCTTCCGATGGCTGCTGCCACACTCTACACAGTACATTGCTCGGTGTTGTGCACATACTGGGCAGTTGCAGTGTACACAGTAAATAGCGATTATCCTTCTGATGGCTGCTGCCACACTCTACACAGCACATTGCTCGGTGTTGTGCACATACTGAGCGGTTGCAGTGTGCACAGTAAATAGCGATTATCCTTCTGATGGCTGCTGCCACACTCTACACAGTACATTTCTCGGTGTTGTGCACATACTGGGCGGTTGTAGTGTTCACAGTAAGTAGCGATCAACCTTCTGATGCCTGCTGCAACACTCTACACAGCACATTGCTCGGTGTTGTGCACATACTGGGCGGTTGCAGTGTGCACAGTAAATAGTGATCACCTTTCTGGTGGCTGCTGAAACACTCTACACAGCACATTGCTCGGTGTTGTGCACATACTGGGCGGTTGTAGTGTACACAGTAAGTAGCGATCATCCTTCTGATGGCTACTGCCACACTCTACACAGCACATTGCTCGGTGTTGTGTACATACTGGGCGGTTGTAGTGTTCACAGTAAGTAGCGATCATCCTTCTGATGGCTGCTGCCACACTCTACACCGCACATTGCTCAGTGTTGTACACATACTGCGCGGTTGCAGTGTACACAGTAAATAGCGATTATCCTTCTGATGGCTACTGCCACACTCTACACAGCACATTGCTCGGTGTTGTGTACATACTGCGCGGTTGCAGTGTACACAGTAAATAGCGATTATCCTTCTGATGGCTGCTGCCACACTCTACACAGCACATTGCTCGGTGTTGTGCACATACTGAGCGGTTGCAGTGTGCACAGTAAATAGCGATTATCCTTCTGATGGCTGCTGCCACACTCTACACAGTACATTTCTCGGTGTTGTGCACATACTGGGCGGTTGTAGTGTTCACAGTAAGTAGCGATCAACCTTCTGATGCCTGCTGCCACACTCTACACAGCACATTGCTCGGTGTTGTGCACATACTGGGCGGTTGCAGTGTGCACAGTAAATAGTGATCACCTTTCTGGTGGCTGCTGCCACATTCTACACAGCACATTGCTCGGTGTTGTGCACATACTGGGCGGTTGCAGTGTGCACAGTAAATAGTGATCATCTTTCTGGTGGCTGCTGAAACACTCTACACAGCACATTGCTCGGTGTTGTGCACATACTGGGCGGTTGTAGTGTACACAGTAAATAGTGATCATCTTTCTGGTGGCTGCTGAAACACTCTACACAGCACATTGCTCTGTGTTGTGTACATAATGGGCGATTGTAGTGTGCACAGTAAGTAGCGATCATCCTTCCGATGGCTACTGCCACACTCTACACAGCACTTTGCTCGGTGTTGTGCACATACAGGGCGACTACAGTGTGCACAGTAAATAGTGATCATCCTTCCGATGGCTGCTGCCATACTCTACACAGTACATTGCTCGGTGTTGTGCACATACTGGACGGTTGCAGTGTGCACCGTAAATAGTGATCATCCTTCTGGTGGCTGCTGCCACACGCTACACAGTACATTGCTCGGTGTTGTGCACATACTGGGCGGTTGCAGTGTGCACAGTAAATAGTGATCATCTTTCTGGTGGCTGCTGAAACACTCTACACAGCACATTGCTCGGTGTTGTGCACATACTGGGCGGTTGTAGTGTACACAGTAAGTAGCGATCATCCTTCTGATGGCTACTGCCACACTCTACACAGCACATTGCTCGGTGTTGTGCACATACTGGGCGATTGTAGTGTGCACAGTAAGTAGCGATCATCCTTCCGATGGCTGCTGCCACACTCTACACAGTACATTGCTCGGTGTTGTGCACATACTGGGCGGTTGCAGTGTACACAGTAAGTAGCGATTATCCTTCTGATGGCTGCTGCCACACTCTACACAGCACATTTCTCGGTGTTGTGCACATACTGGGCGGTTGTAGTGTTCACAGTAAGTAGCGATCAACCTTCTGATGCCTGCTGCCACACTCTACACAGCACATTGCTCGGTGTTGTGCACATACTGGGCGGTTGCAGTGTACACAGTAAGTAGCGATTATCCTTCTTATGGCTGCTGCCACACTCTACACAGCGCATTACTCGGTGTTGTGCACATACTGGGCGGTTGCAGTGTGCACAGTAAGTAGCGATCATCCTTCTGATGGCTGCTGCCACACTCTACACAGCACATTGCTCGGTGTTGTGCACATACTGGGCGGTTGCAGTGTACAAAGTAAGTAGCGATTAGCCTACTGATGGCTGCTGCCACACTCTACACAGCACATTGCTCGGTGTTGTGCACATACAGGGCGACTGCAGTGTGCACAGTAAATAGTGATCATCCTTCCGATGGCTGCTGCCATACTCTACACAGTACATTGCGCGGTGTTGTGCACATACTGGGCGGTTGCAGTGTGCACAGTAAATAGTGATCATCCTTCTGGTGGCTGCTGCCACACTCTGCACAGTACATTGCTCGGTGTTGTGCACATACTGGGCGGTTGCAGTGTGCACAGTAAATAGTGTTCATCTTTCTGGTGGCTGCTGAAACACTCTACACAGCACATTGCTCGGTGTTGTGCACATACTGGGCGGTTGCAGTGTACACAGTAAGTAGCGATCATCCTTCTGATGGCTACTGCCACACTCTACACAGCACATTGCTCGGTGTTGTGCACATACTTTGCGATTGTAGTGTGCACAGTAAGTAGCGATCATCCTTCCGATGGCTGCTGCCACACTCTACACAGTACATTGCTCGGTGTTGTGCACATACTGGGCAGTTGCAGTGTACACAGTAAATAGCGATTATCCTTCTGATGGCTGCTGCCACACTCTACACAGCACATTGCTCGGTGTTGTGCACATACTGGGCGGTTGTAGTGTTCACAGTAAGTAGCGATCAACCTTCTGATGCCTGCTGGCACACTCTACACAGCCCATTGCTCGGTGTTGTGCACATACTGGGCGGTTGCGGTGTGCACAGTAAGTAGCGATCATCCTTCTGATGGCTGCTGCTACACTCTACACAGCACATTGCTCGGTGTTGGGCACATACTGGGTGGTTGCAGTGTGCACAGTAAGTAGCGATCATCCTTCTGATGGCTGCTGCCACACTCTACATAGCACATTGCTCGGTGTTGTGCACATACTGGGCGGTTGTAGTGTTCACAGTAAGTAGCGATCAACCTTCTGATGCCTGCTGCCACACTCTACACAGCACATTGCTCGGTGTTGTGCACATACTGGGCGGTTGCAGTGTGCACAGTAAATAGTGATCACCTTTCTGGTGGCTGCTGCCACATTCTACACAGCACATTGCTCGGTGTTGTGCACATACTGGGCGGTTGCAGTGTGCACAGTAAATAGTGATCATCTTTCTGGTGGCTGCTGAAACACTCTACACAGCACATTGCTCGGTGTTGTGCACATACTGGGCGGTTGTAGTGTACACAGTAAATAGTGATCATCTTTCTGGTGGCTGCTGAAACACTCTACACAGCACATTGCTCGGTGTTGTGTACATAATGGGCGATTGTAGTGTGCACAGTAAGTAGCGATCATCCTTCCGATGGCTACTGCCACACTCTACACAGCACTTTGCTCGGTGTTGTGCACATACAGGGCGACTACAGTGTGCACAGTAAATAGTGATCATCCTTCCGATGGCTGCTGCCATACTCTACACAGTACATTGCTCGGTGTTGTGCACATACTGGACGGTTGCAGTGTGCACCGTAAATAGTGATCATCCTTCTGGTGGCTGCTGCCACACTCTGCACAGTACATTGCTCGGTGTTGTGCACATACTGGGCGGTTGCAGTGTGCACAGTAAATAGTGATCATCTTTCTGGTGGCTGCTGAAACACTCTACACAGCACATTGCTCGGTGTTGTGCACATACTGGGCGGTTGCAGTGTACACAGTAAGTAGCGATCATCCTTCTGATGGCTACTGCTACACTCTACACAGCACATTGCTCGGTGTTGTGCACATACTGGGCGATTGTAGTGTGCACAGTAAGTAGCGATCATCCTTCCGATGGCTGCTGCCACACTCTACACAGTACATTGCTCGGTGTTGTGCACATACTGGGCGGTTGCAGTGTACACAGTAAGTAGCGATTATCCTTCTGATGGCTGCTGCCACACTCTACACAGCACATTTCTCGGTGTTGTGCACATACTGGGCGGTTGTAGTGTTCACAGTAAGTAGCGATCAACCTTCTGATGCCTGCTGCCACACTCTACACAGCACATTGCTCGGTGTTGTGCACATACTGGGCGGTTGCAGTGTACACAGTAAGTAGCGATTATCCTTCTTATGGCTGCTGCCACACTCTACACAGCGCATTACTCGGTGTTGTGCACATACTGGGCGGTTGCAGTGTGCACAGTAAGTAGCGATCATCCTTCTGATGGCTGCTGCCACACTCTACACAGCACATTGCTCGGTGTTGTGCACATACTGGGCGGTTGCAGTGTACAAAGTAAGTAGCGATTAGCCTACTGATGGCTGCTGCCACACTCTACACAGCACATTGCTCGGTGTTGTGCACATACAGGGCGACTGCAGTGTGCACAGTAAATAGTGATCATCCTTCCGATGGCTGCTGCCATACTCTACACAGTACATTGCGCGGTGTTGTGCACATACTGGGCGGTTGCAGTGTGCACAGTAAATAGTGATCATCCTTCTGGTGGCTGCTGCCACACTCTGCACAGTACATTGCTCGGTGTTGTGCACATACTGGGCGGTTGCAGTGTGCACAGTAAATAGTGATCATCTTTCTGGTGGCTGCTGAAACACTCTACACAGCACATTGCTCGGTGTTGTGCACATACTGGGCGGTTGCAGTGTACACAGTAAGTAGCGATCATCCTTCTGATGGCTACTGCCACACTCTACACAGCACATTGCTCGGTGTTGTGCACATACTTTGCGATTGTAGTGTGCACAGTAAGTAGCGATCATCCTTCCGATGGCTGCTGCCACACTCTACACAGTACATTGCTCGGTGTTGTGCACATACTGGGCAGTTGCAGTGTACACAGTAAATAGCGATTATCCTTCTGATGGCTGCTGCCACACTCTACACAGCACATTGCTCGGTGTTGTGCACATACTGGGCGGTTGTAGTGTTCACAGTAAGTAGCGATCAACCTTCTGATGCCTGCTGGCACACTCTACACAGCACATTGCTCGGTGTTGTGCACATACTGGGCGGTTGCAGTGTGCACAGTAAGTAGCGATCATCCTTCTGATGGCTGCTGCTACACTCTACACAGCACATTGCTCGGTGTTGGGCACATACTGGGTGGTTGCAGTGTGCACAGTAAGTAGCGATCATCCTTCTGATGGCTGCTGCCACACTCTACACAGCACATTGCTCGGTGTTGTGCACATACTGGGCGGTTGTAGTGTACACAGTAAGTAGCGATTATCCTTCTTATGGCTGCTGCCACACTCTACACAGCGCATTGCTCGGTGTTGTGCACATACTGGGCGGTTGCAGTGTGCACAGTAAGTAGCGATCATCCTTCTGATGGCTGCTGCTACACTCTACACAGCACATTGCTCGGTGTTGGGCACATACTGGGTGGTTGCAGTGTGCACAGTAAGTAGCGATCATTCTTCTGATGGCTGCTGCCACACTCTACACAGCACATTGCTCGGTGTTGTGCACATACTGGGCGGTTGTAGTGTACACAGTAAGTAGCGATCATCCTTCCGATGGCTGCTGCCACACTCTACACAGCACATTGCTCGGTGTTGTGCACATACTGGGCGGTTGCAGTGTGCACAGTAAGTAGCGATCACAGTAAGTAGCGATCGTCCTTCCGATGGCTGCTGCCACACTCTACACAGTACATTGCTCGGTGTTGCGCACATACTGGGCGGTTACAATGTGCACAGTAAGTAGCGATCACAGTAAGTAGCTGGATAAAACTAACAAATATTTCTGCTCCTGCTTGCTTTGGAGTAGTTGGGTGACTGGGATTCCAAGTAACTCAGAAATCTGTGATTTTGCATTTTACCACATGTTTGACGTTTCAAGACGGGATCACATTTGTTGTTCATTTATTTCCATTGCTAAGTCGAATATCTGAAGGAAACGTGATGTGGGTATAACGTTGTGGGGTATAAGTGAATCTAGTACAGTCCCCACAACATACCGCCTACAATGTTACGTATTGGAGCGCGTATAGTGACTGGACCAGGACAAGTGATTCATAGATAATTGTATTTAGCTCCAATGAATAATGATTGTGAGATAAATAGGTTAAGTTTAGGCTCACGACTAGATGTGGCATTTACACTAGATAGAGGGTTGTATGAGGTGAAGAATAGACGTTAGGTGGAGAATCAGTGTCACGTGAAATGTCGGAGATACGGGGAGGTTCAGCGCTTCGCAGAGAATCACATGTTTTAAGTCCTCTGCGGAAAAACATGTGTGAGTAAATAACTCAAAAATGTAACGAGAACACAAACATAAAAAAGTCACACGATCACTTAGGTATTGTCAAAATGACGACGCGAACTCTGTTTCACAAAGACGCATGCTAACTTCAGCGGCGAAACTGCACATCTGACATCGGCAGTTGTAGGTAGGAAGGTACTGCTCATTTGTCAAGTATAGCAAATGTGAAACGGAGCGTCGTCATTTTGACGAGGTATAAGTAATCTAGGTTTAACAACAGACCTTTACGTCTGGACACACGTAAATTCAAATCGGAATAAGTAAAACATTTGTTATTTGTTAAAAGTTACATTTTATTAAGTAATAAATTTCATCGAGGGTAAAGTTAAATCTACACTTTAAATTTAATTTATTGCAAGTTTATTTTAAACGCGTTTAAGCAGAAACAATAAAGATATAAAAATAAGCGTGAAAAATATATTAAAATGTGAAAATCATAAGATTTAACATAACACTTCTCACTAAGGACAGATAAATATTTTATAAACACTCAGATACTTTTTCGAAGCGTTGATGGTTCAAACGTTTACCATAATAGGCTTAACCAATCGCAAGCCTTTGCAGTCACAGAAAGTCGTTAAATAAATAGCTTTTTAAATGGAAGCATTACACTAAAGCAAATCCTTTCCCGAATTTATATTCTTTAAAATCTCTGCGCTTTTATTAAAATGAATATTTCAACTGATTTTTAACCGAATACAGACTCTGAGATAAATATAAATCTAAAGTGTTTTAAAGTCAAATGAATGAAATTGTAAATACAAAAATAGAATAAATTGTGTGATTCCTTAAATTTATGTAACTGGTAGACCACCAAAGGAGAGTATATAGCTTTTGATATGATAGATAAAAACTTATAAACAAATTTTATGTTTAAATTAAACGTGATGTCACTACCATATATTGTATGTGGTATTAAAATTTGCTTAAAAAAATGTATTACAAACTCATTAAATTCTATTCCAAGTAAGAAAACAATGAACAATATTCGCTCTGACTTTAACGAATCCTTTGTAAATCCGGTTCAAGAGAGCATTGGTTTCAAAAATTTTATTTTTAGTTACGTATAAGGATTTACTGAATCAGACAACTAGGTTGTGGAGTGGATTTCTCCCTTTAAAGTTAACTTTGATAGTGGACTGCGAGACCGCAACGGAGATCTGAATGATAGAACAGGAGAGCACGTACCTAGTTAGTTCTTGGTGTGTTACTCTCCTACAATAGTTCACAACAGTAACACTTACATTGGGAGTAGCCTAAGGCGGGTTAACCTTAGTAGGAACACTAAGTTCTTTGTAAAGAGTCTTGCCCGTTGCCGGATTCATCCAGTCCCCTCACTGAAATGAGATGGCTCTGGAAACTGTGCTCAACCTATTCTCTCCGAGGTACCACTAAGTTCTTGGCAAAGAATCGCCATATCTTGCCCGTTGCCGGATTCATCCAGTTCCCTCACTGTAATGAGATGGCTCTGGGAACTGTGCTCTACCTATTCTCTCCGACGTACCACTCAGCTGTTCTCTTTGCCCACGATCGTCTTCGTTCAGGAAGACCTAGTCTATCAGGAACAGATATATCTTCTTCAAACCCTAGGCTGCTCAATCTGTCAGTGAGCAAGGAATAAGGACTGAAACCCCAACGCCAGACCCAGCTTTCAAGTCTTCTTCTGCTCCTCATGGATTGCTGTAAATGGAAATAAAGAAGAGGGAAAGGCTGCTGGTTCCTAAGGTTCTACCTCTGAGGTAAAACACACGGGTGTGGAATTGAGGAAGCCCACGATGGAGTCAACAAGGGCGCTTTTAAGGTCTGAATGTCGATTTCTCGAAGTAAATAACTAAAATACTAACACCAATTGACAGGACAATTTTAATTGTATATACTTTACTCAGTTTGTGTACAGCTAAGTGCTACAAGAAGCTTTTGTAGGCTCGCTGTGTCATGTCTTTGGCAACAGAAATGAGGAACCCAATGTACGAAGACACATGAAAACTAGGACTTACTGAAGAAGAACAACGCCTTCTTATTGGTTCAAGAAGTCGTTGCAAATCACTCAGAGTGACAAACTTTAGTATTTATCCGACGCATAAGTTAACAATAATCAATCCATATATATCTGACGTCACCTGGAATTATGTAAATTATATATTCTTCTTGTTAGAACATCTGTTGTAGGTTAAGTGAAAACAAAAAGTTATTTTATCTGAAAATTTGAAAAATATTCACGCGAAAAGTCGCTAATTTTAACGCTATAAACACAAATTATAATACTTTTTTTATGTAATTACAAACTATTCCCCTTATATGAGTGCTTTAAATACAAATGTATTAAGTTAATTAGAAGTTAGCTAGTAAGAAGAATCCACAACGATAAAAATTAAAACATTCAACTCTAAATCTCACAATGATTAGTTTATTAAAACAACCAGACTAGTTTCGACGATGGCGTTGCCTTCATCAGTGCTTGGATACCACTCAGTACTGACGAACACTACTACAAACAATTTTTTTACACTTTTTACAAATCTATTGTTATTCTAAATTCACTGCCTATCTCGAGCAGATAGTTCAAGACTTACTTAAATTAAAAAGACCACCTCCAGTTCTTAAAATACAGTGAAAAGTGTGAAAAAATTTCTATAGGGCATGTAAGAAAATCGTTAGAATAGGCTTCACCTGCAAATGATATTATTTTTTTAATATCTTACATTAGTAGCAGTGAATTTTCAATAATTAACACAATCACCTTTTAAAAAATATTTTTAATCAACCAAATCAAGAAAGCAGTGTCATATTTATTCCACATGCAGAATTAATGACTCGCATTAACTTCTTTTATTGCTTACATTTAACTCTGACATTCAATGCCGTGTCTGTCTGAAAATTGTGGTTCTAAGCACACAAACACTATTATGGTCAACCTGTCCGTCACAAGGATGAGGGTTTATTTTAAAGTAATTTTTTAAAATAATTTAAGGCACATATTGTTTATTTAAAGTCAAAGAGTTTTATCATAATTACATGACATCTATTAAATAATACATTAAGAATAAAACAAAATTAAAATATGTATAAAATAAAATATAGAGTTAATAAGCATGAACTGTATGGATTATAACAATAAAGTAAATCAACTGTAATAATTAATTAAATTTGACATCTTAGTGTAAAAACTGGATTGGATATAATAAAATGAAATATTGCGGAATATATAACTAGTGTACCTGGCTACGTAGAACAATCAATAGCATTGAAATAAAATCAGAATAGTGTGAAATAATCAACAAAATTAATCAAATTTATAAAAACCCAATATTTGCAGAAATATAACAAAATTATTAAAATTGAACAATTTCAATCTGGGAAAATCGATGGTAGATAAAAGTACTCGATAATTTTTGAAAATCCCAACTTTGAACTACAAACATTATAACCAATAGCAAAAGGCCGGTTGGCAAGCAAAAGGTTAGGAGCAGGCAGTGCTTTAGTAGATAATACAGAGCTCGCTAGCTTAGCGATTGTATTAAAATACATTTTATCAAGTGTCACACATAGTAGTGTCAGTCTGTGGCAAGAAAGCCGGGTCCTAAAGTCACGATGGCATCGTCCCGGCTATGATGGCTATCGATAATATTATGGCGAGAGTTTTTAATCATAAAATCTATGATCGTGGTTTTATAATACGTTCAAATAAAAATTCATGTTTATTCGATCCCGAAACTAGTTTTTAATGTTTTTAATTTACGTCATAGAAAACTAGTACACTCAACTATAATACACAAAAATTTACATCATAATAATTAGTCAGAAAAAACTAATACATAAAATCAAGAAAATAGTGAAAGTAAAAAAAGTAATACAATTTTAAAACTGTAAAAATAACAACTCTATTTAAAATAACAACCAAACCCAATTTACATACAAAATCACAAAAAAAACAAAAAACAAAATATATATATATATATATATATATATATATATATATATATATGTAGGCTATATATATATATATATATATATATATATATATATATATATATATATATATATATATATATATATGTAGCCTATATATATATATATATATATATATATACACACACATTTGTGTGTGTACGTGTGTGTGTGTGTGTGTGTATGTGTGTGTGTGTGTGTGTGTGTGTGTGTGTGTGTGTGTGTGTGTGTGTGTGTGTGTGTGTGTGTGTGTGTGTGTGTGTGTGTGTGTGTGTGTGTGTGTGTGTGTGTGTGTGTGTGTGTGTGTGTGTGTGTGTGTGTGTGTGTGTGTGTGTGTGTGTGTGTGTGTGTGTGTGTGTGTGTGTGTGTGTGTGTGTGTGTGTGTGTGTGTGTGTGTGTGAGTGTGTTAGTGAGTGTGTGTGTGTGTGTGTGTGTTGTGTTTGTTTGTGTGTGTGTGTGTGTGTGTGGGTGGGTGGATGTGTGGGTGTGGGTGTGTGTGTGTGTTTTGGGTGTGTGTGCGCGCGCGCGCGTGTGTGTCTGGGTATGTGTGTGCAAAAGCACACTTCGTTATAAACTGAATATTTTTGACCATTTTATTTCAAATAAAGCGAGAAATGAAAACACATCTTGCCTCTAAAGAGGTTAGACTACCTCCAGATACAGGTTAAGGTTAATAGAGCACTCAGTATTTTCGAACACTTGCCTTACAGTGCCGACCGAATGATCCTTCGTCTTAATGAGACATTTGCAACACGGACAACAAACACTAGCCACTAGTAATAAGAACTATTAAGTTCAAATTATTGACGGGTAACACTTCATGAAGCGAAGTATGAAATCTTTTCCATATTGATACATCTTTTTAACTTGTAATATTTACAAAAATTGTTATTAATAATATTAGGGTCCTTACTGTTTTTGCTTTTATTGTGATTATTATGATTATTATTATTATTATTAGGGTATAAAAGTTATTGTTTTTGTTGTTCTTATTATAATTATCCCCTTACCGTTATTACTTTTGTCGTTATTTATATTATTAGGCCCCTTCGTGTTATTGCTTTTATTGTTATTATTATTAATATTCCCCTACTGTTATTACTTTTGTCATTATTTATATTATTATACCTCTTAATGTTATTGCTTTTGTTGTTATTATTAATATTCCCCTACTGTTATTACTTGTGTCATTATTTATATTATTAGGCCCCTTACGTTATTTCTGTTATTGTTATTATTACTCGTATAATTATTAGGCTATTACTGCTATTCCTTTAATTGTTGTTATTATTAATATTCCCCTACTGTTATTACTTTTGTCAATATTTATATTATTAGGCCCCTTACTGTTATTGCTTTTATTGTTATTATTAATATTATTATTAGGGTATAACTGTTATTGCTTTTGTTGTTATTGTTATTATTATCATTAAGCTCCTTAATATTAATTCTTTTGTTTATTATTATTATTGTTAGGGCATTTACTGCTATTGTTTTGTTGTTATTAGTAATTGTATGCCCTTTACTGTTATTGCTTTTATTGTAATAATAATTATTATTAGGGTATTACTGTTATTGTTTTTGTTGATATTATTATTCTTAGATTCCTTACTGTTGTTGCTTTTGTTGTTGTTGTTATTAATAATTTAATACTATTAATCTTTAATTGAAAAGGCAAATAGGGAAGGCATTAAACTATAATGCTTAGCACCTTATGATGACCATTTGCACAAGCGCACATAATATAAGCGATATAAAAACTAGCAAAATTATTCACTATTACTCCACAGTCTTATTGGAGTCTAACACTATTACTCCACAGTCATATTGGAGTCTAACACTATTACCCCACAGCCCTAGTGAAGTCAAACACTATTACTCCACATCCCAGCCTTGCCCCAGCGTTGCCGGTCTTTTTACTCTCGGCAACATCGGCGCCAAGGCCGTAGTCATCAGGCAAAGCATGAACTACTACTGCTCGCCCAATTACACTATAGTCACCAGAAAGTGAGATTCTGGTAGAGTACGTATCGATTACTGCTACTCCTTCACTGGAAGCGTTTATCATGGGAAGATCTCCTCGGTGGCTGTGCTTGTCGTTTGGAGTCCCATGCTCTAACTGGCAAAAAAAGCAAATTTTAGTTACAGGTTGTTTAATTTCTGTTAGAAATAAAAAAACGAAACAATACCGATGTTTTCCCCTCTCCTAGTTCTTTAATCCCTCCCACAAAAGAGCGTCTAATTAGGTGACCAATTAAAAGACGGAGAAATTGAATATACCCTTTAACAGAGCTATTTACTGATACTACATAAGATTTCAAATAGCTGCTTTCCAAATGTCCATGTTGAAAAAAACAACGTAGATATTGTACTCCAATATATTATTTTCGTATTTTTTTACCCGCAATATATAGAAGAAAATATATTTTTTTAAGTTCAGATTTGATAGGCAAAAATGCTACTGAAAAGGGTATTCAGGTATTTTTAAAATCATAATTTTATAAAAATGTATGTATCATCAAAAATGCACTTTTTCTCTCTATAATTCTACTAGCTATGAGGTACTACCAATATAACTAATAGTTCAATAATACTTAAACACTTACTCATGTGTTTTAAAGTGTATATTCTCAGGGGACAAACGTAACAACTGTCACATACTTGCGTTAATGTCTTTTGTCCTTCAAAGTGACATCACTATTAAAGAGTAAGCAAATTTACATTGATTTTATTAACATTAGCTATCAATAGTTTTATATAATTTATGAAACATTGTGCCGTGTATAATGTCCAGTAACTTAGGGAAATATATGTTTTAGTAAATGATTGTTTTAACACATTTAATCATTATTAAGCAACATTTACTTAAACTTTATTTAATATCTAGTAATAACTATTTCTTGAATTTCGTAGTCCATTACGTTCGGTGAATCTTATTATTCACTTAATCTTAAAGAAGACACTGATGAAGATCGGCACATTGCGTTCGAAAACGTTCTGTCTCAGTAAGTTTTTTAACAAATTTACTAAATTCAAAGTTCGGATAGTCATAAACTATTGTTTTAAGTGATTAATAAGATTCACCGAACGTAATGGACTACAAAGTCCAAGAATTCAACACAGCAAGACAGGCTGCAGTCCAAGAATACAGGAATACGGGTTTAAAGGTTAGGAAAATGCATGCTCACAATACAATAAACTATGCCTAACTCATAACTTGACACCCACATACGCGAAAATAAACATAAACAACAACACTAAAGCAGTAAAAATTACCACAGAAAAAGCAGAAATAATTTTCATTAAACAAAGTATCAAAAACCTATACAAAAATAAAGACTTTCTAAATGTTAAGGTTATACCAACTCCACTTAAATCTCGCGAACACAATCGTACACGATATCACATTACAATTCGTAACAGACACTAATAATTGGGCTACCAATAAAATAATAAACATCAAAAATAACCACAATAAAATGATTAATCAACTATTAGGTAAAAGAAGACTTTGATGAAGATTGGCATATTGCGATTGAAAACGATCTGTCTCAGTAAGTTTTAACAAATTTACTAAATTTAAAGTTATGAATAGTCATGGAATAGTTATGGATGGTCATGAACTATTGTTTTAAGTGATTAATAACTATTTAACGTGTTTAAAGTTAATGGCAGATCACAGACCAATTCATGCTTTTACAAATACACAAATGAAAGGATTTTCGGATATAAAATAGAAACGTACAGTGTATTTGTATTAACATGAATTGGTCTCTGATCTGTCATCAACCTTAAACACATTAAACTTTACATTTATTAATTGATAAAACAACCAAAGTAAACTAATATGAAAACATATTACACATTTAAAATAAGGGAATTTAAATTTCCAAAAAAATTAGAGTAAGATAGAAAATATTATACGGTGTTATCAAAAAGGTAGTACTAGTGTTTATGATTGAACCTTGATTGGTTTGTGATTGCAATTCCATTCCTTAATGTCTATTTAGTGATATCTTTTATAAATTTGTGTTAAAAAAGGACGGATTTATCGCATACTGGAAACCTGTGTAAGTAATTACTACAGAGACGTATTTACATGGTTCTGACTTAAGCATAAACATATTATTCTTTCTGGCCTAAATAATTAACATGTTACATGTTAGATGAGAAAAATGGATTAACAAAACATTTCAACAACATGTATGTTCTTCTAAGATGATAAAGATACATGTGGGTGTTCATACTTAGGCGTTACCATTGAAAATGTTCGGCAATTCTTGGTAATAAAAACGTACTGTGAAAATTAAAATTTGTACTTGACGTAAGTAATTTGTTTTATTATTATATAAATATAGTTCATATTTATGTATACACACACACGCGCGCGCGCGCGCTATTATAATATATACTATAATACATACATATATATATATATATATATATAGCGCGCGCGCGCGCGTGTGTGTGTGTGCACATACCTTTTCAGGATTATAATGAGCCCCAGTGGCAGCGCATCCTCCGGTCGTGTTCCCTTTTTCATGGATGTGGAATCCGTGCTTCCCTGGAGAGAGTCCTTTAATTGATCCTTTTATGTATACAGTGCCCCCGTTTAAATCTTGGTAAAAATTGACTTTTCCGCTTACAGTGTCTCCCTTAATTTCTGCGACTGCTTTTAATCCCTGAAAAAGTCATTTATATATATTTTAACTTTACAACAATGTTTTCTTGTACTGCCGTTGTTTTGCTATACTTGAGTCTTATTTGATGCTCGAAATCGAAGAAACGTAATTAGAGTCTTCGAAAGTTAACTGGGATATATGCCAAGTACGTTATAGTGAAAGTGATATGTATATAAGAGAGATAAAACGTATATATATATATATATATATATATATATATATATATACTTTTACTTTTTATTTACTTTTCAAAAGATAAAAATTCTCCTATTTGGCGGTGTTTATAACATTATTAATCAATGAACAGTGAGAACAATCATTTTATTTTAAAACAAAGATATAACAAGATGGAGTTCCAAAGATAACAAAAAAGTTGACATACCTGCACCTTACGTTGTGCGAGAATATAATAGATTTATGGGTGGCGTTGACAAAGCTGACATGCTCCTTGAATTGTACAGAACTGACATATGGTCAAGGAAATGGTATATGCGAATTGTATACTGGGCGCTGGGCGTAGCTGTTGTCAACAGCTGGCTTGAATATAGAAGTGTTGAAACATTTTTTGGCAAGAAACCGAAGTATTCACTTTTACAATTTCAGGCCTATATTGCTACAGCCCTAACAAAAGCTAACAAAATTATCAAGAAGAAAAGAGGGAGGCCAAGTTTAGAAGAAGTGATACCTGAAAAGAAGAAATGTTTTGGTCAAATCTCTGTGAGGCCAGTTGCTGATGTCAGGTTTGACAACATTGGCCATCTCCCTATTTATGATAAAAAAACAAGGTCGATGTAAGAACTGTAAGAACGGTTTTGCTCACATAAAATGTAATAAGTGCAATGTTAACTTGTGTTTGACAAAGACTAAGAACTGCTTCTTGCAATTTCATTTTAAAGACAATTCATCGCCATAAAGAGTTTATATGTAAATGTATATAATATTTCATATATTGTATTAGCTAAAAGTGTAAATTTATAAATATGTTTTAAGAGAATTTTTAGCTAGTGCTACCCTGTTGTTTAGTTGTAAGTTTAAGGGTGAATTAAATGAAATGATTGTTATTGTTTATAAGAAATATCTTAAAACACGGTTATCCATTAAATTCTTATCAAGACCCAATGTTGTTCCTGAACAACATGCTATAAAAACTTAATTACCGGTCATAAAAATATTTAAAAAATTTTTATCGTCCATTTGTACCCTACATAATAAGAAAAAAGTAAAAAATATTTTTTTTCTTGACAATAACCTAATTTGGGAATGAAAGGGTTAATTTAAATAGATCTACATTTTTTTAATATTTGCTTCAGAATGTCATGAAATTGTTCCACGTTTTTGAATTAAAGATCATGAAAAACTCTTACTTTAACTCTTTAGATAATTAAAACTCTATTAGCAACATATACATAGAAATTTTTTTTTTTATTTTCTTTATGCCTAAGGGATGTTATCTGTATATCAAAAAATTAGGGCTACAATACACTTTCTTTAATTTCTAAAATAGATACAAGGTTTTACGAAATAGGACCTATGTTTTTACTATAAATGATTTAACAGAAATAGAATTATTTACTTTAATTTATTTTATTAAGATTCGGTGGATAAATTATATTTGGCATTTCAAGTATCTTCTCTTAATCAAGTATATCTTTTTATTGTTTGTCTTGTTCCTGCAATCGGTTTCTGTTTATCTAGTTTAAATCTTATGTGAAATCGAACAATTAAAGAACGGAGATGGAGAGGTCATTTGTGTTCCAGTATATTTTGTCAAACTCTTTTGTTTTTTCAGATTTATACTAATTATTAAAAGTATTTTTTTTCTTTGTTATCCTGGAGCTTTCCATACGCACAACCATCTGTCGAGAGTTTATGGAAGATATAAGAAATCATTGTCATTATTTTATAAAATTAAATAAGAGGCTATATCTCTTCCGTTAGTTCAAGTCTCCATTCCAAATTTGCCCCACGTTAACTGAATTTTTACCAAATTTCCCTTTAAAATTTTTCGTTTTAATTCATCTAAATTCATTGTTATGCCTCATGCAATTATGTATTATTGTATTTTTCTAAACTCGTACAATAACTCAACTTATCTATGGTACTTGAGTATATATTAAATTTTAAATATTGAATTGCCTAATTTTCAATTAGTGGCAAATATAGGTTTTGCGAACATATTATCAGAAACCTTATGGTGTGGCAAAGAAGCCACGTTACATAGGGAAAAAAGTCCAATAACATCGGAACACGCTTTTATACGAAGAAGCAACAATATATCTTGGAATCATTGATTAATTCCTTGATCTAATAATGCTTTATGTAATAGGCTGAAATAAAATTCACAACAATAAAAAAATATTTTAATCTTAATAAATTGACCTACATTTGTTTTAACTTTTAATTTAAGTAAATATATTTTAAAAAATACTGAATCATTAATTTATAAATGCATAGAAATATTTTAGTCAATTTTTTCAGAATTTATGTTTAGACTGATCAATATTTAGTATGACTAAATGTAAAGTTCGTATTAAAAACATTTTTACTAAAACGTCGATTTAAAATTAACGAACCCTGATGAAAGAGAAATAATGGAGGAAATGTCACTTATCCTGTTTGTAGGTCACCGTGACACACAAAAGTTAAGTTTCTATCTCTGCTTAGTTAGTAAGACCACGATGTAAATGGGGTTAGAAAGCGTTCAGTTTTAAACAAATATTTGGAATGATTGAATGTCAGATAAATCCATATTGGATTAGGTTAAATAAAAATTATAGTTTTAAATATATTATATTCTAAAATTCTTAATAAGAATATTTAGAGCAAAATCAATTTTTTACTAAAATGTTACTAAGATATTTTATTAATAAAAGTGTTAAATTTTTACTTTGCATAATTTATTTAAATATTGTAGATATATATGGTCAATATATTACTCTTTATATATTAATAAAGAATAAATAAATCGGTAAGGTCAATAGATAATTTAAAAGTTTTTACAAGTCATAGATT
>JBAIZL010000010.1:89246033-89293533 GCA_036971475.1 Prosapia bicincta | reverse complement strand
TAGAGTTATTATTTCTAAAGTTTTAAAATTTTATTACTTTTTTACTGTCACTATTTTGTTGGTTTTAATGCATTAGTTTTTTCTGATTAATTATTACAATGTAAATTTTGTGTAAAAACATTAAAAACTAGTTTCGGGGTCGTAAAAACATGATTTTTTTTATTTGAACTTATTGTAAAACCACGATCATGGATTTCTTGATTAAAAACTTTCGCCATAATATTATCGATAGAAACGATGCCATCGTGACTTTAGGACCCGGCTTTCTTGCCACAGACTGACATTACTATGTGTGACACTTGATAAAATGGATTTTAATACAATCGCTAAGCTAGCGAGCTCTGTATTATCTACTAAAGCACTGCCTGCTCCTAACCTTTTGCTTGCCAACCGGCCTTTTGCTATTGGTTGTAATGTTTGTAGTTCAAAGTTGGGATTTTCAAAAATTATCGAGTACTTTTATCTACCATCGAACTTCCCAGATTGAAATTGTTCAGTTTCAATAATTTTGTTATATTTCTGCAAATATTGGGTTTTTATAAATTTGATTAATTTTGTTGATTATTTCACACTATTCTGATTTTATTTTAATGCTATTGACTGTTCTACGTAGCCAGGTACACTAGTTATATATTCCGCAATATTTCATTTTATTATATCCAATCCAGTTTTTACACTAAGATGTCAAATTTAATTAATTATTACAGTTGATTTACTTTATTGTTATAATCCATACAGTTCATGTTTATTAACTCTATATTTTATTTTATACATATTTTAATTTTGTTTTATTCTTAATGTATTATTTAATAGATGTCATGTAATTATGATAAAACTCTTTGACTTTAAATAAACAATATGTGCCTTAAATTATTCAAAAAAATTACTTTAAATTAAACCCTCATCCTTGTGACGGACAGGTTGACCATAATAGTGTTTGTGTGCTTAGAACCACAATTTTCAGACAGACACGGCATTGAATGTCAGAGTTAAATGTAAGCAATAAAAGAAGTTAATGCGAGTCATTAGTTCTGCATGTGGAATAAATCTGACACGGCTTTCTTGATTTGGTTGATTAAAAATATTTTTTAAAAGGTGATTGTGTTAATTATTGAAAATTCACTGCTACTAATCTAAGATATTAAAAAAATAATATCATTTGCAGGTGAAGCCTATTCTAACGATTTTCTTACATGCCCTATAGAAATTTTTTCACACTTTTCACTGTATTTTAAGAACTGGAGGTGGTCTTTTTAATTTAAGTAAGTCTTGAACTATCTGCTCGAGATAGGCAGTGAATTTAGAATAACAATAGATTTGTAAAAAGTGTAAAAAAATTGTTTGTAGTAGTGTTCGTCAGTACTGAGTGGTATCCAAGCACTGATGAAGGCAACGCCATCGTCGAAACTAGTCTGGTTGTTTTAATAAACTAATCATTGTGAGACTTAGAGTTGAATGTTTTAATTTTTATCGTTGTGGATTCTTCTTACTAGCTGACTTCTAATTATCTTAATACATTTGTATTTAAAGCACTGATATAAGGGAAATAGTTTATAATTACATAAAAAAAAGTATTATAATTTGTGTTTATAGCGTTAAAATTAGCGACTTTTCGCGTGAGTATTTTTCAAATTTTCAGATAAAATAACTTTTTGTTTTCACTTAACCTACAACAGATGTTCTAACAAGAAGAATATATAATTTACATAATTCTAGGTGACGTCAGATATATATGGATTGATTACTGTTAACTTATGCGTCGGATAAATACTAAAGTTTGTCACTCTGAGTGATTTGCAACGACTTCTTGAACCAATAAGAAGGCGTTGTTCTTCTTCAGTAAGTCCTAGTTTTCATGTGTCTACGTACATTGAGTTCCTCATTTCTGTTGCCAAATACATGACACAGCGAGCCTACAAAAGCCTCTTGTAGCACTTAGCTGTACACAAACTGAGTAAAGTATATACAATTAAAATTGTCCTGTCAATTGGTGTTAGTATTTTAGTTATTTACTTCGAGAAATCGACATTCAGACCTTAAAAGCGCCCTTGTTGACTCCATCGTGGGCTTCCTCAATTCTACACCCGTGTGTTTTACCTCAGAGGTAGAGCCTTAGGGACCAGCAGCCTTTCCCTCTTCTTTATTTCCATTTACAGCAATCCATGAGGAGCAGAAGAAGACTTGAAAGCTGGGTCTGGCGTTGGGGTTTCAGTCCTTATTCCTTGCTCACTGACAGATTGAGCAGCCTAGGGTTTGAAGAAGATATATCTGTTCCTGATAGACTAGGTCTTCCTGAACGAAGACGATCGTGGGCAAAGAGACCAGCAGAGTGGTACCTAGGAGAGAATAGGTAGAGCACAGTTCCCAGAGCCATCTCATTTCAGTGAGGGGACTGGATGAATCCGGCAACGGGCAAGATATGGCGATTCTTTGCCAAGAACGTAGTGGTACCTCGGAGAGAATAGGTTGAGCACAGTTTCCAGAGCCATCTCATTTCAGTGAGGGGACTGGATGAATCCGGCAACGGGCAAGACATGGCGACTCTTTGCAAAGAACTTAGTGTTCCTACTAAGGTTAACCCGCCTTAGGCTACTCCCAATGTAAGTGTTACTGTTGTGAATTATTGTAGGAGAGTAACACACCAAGAACTAACTAGGTACGTGCTCTCCTGTTCTATCATTCAGATCTCCGTTGCGGTCTCGCAGTCCACTATCAAAGTTAAGCTTGAGGGGAGAAATTACGTATATTTTAATAAAAATAGATATTAATGTTGAATAAAATTATTACTAAATCTGTCCTGACTGGATATTTTGTACGTAAATTTTAATGTAGGTATAAAAGGAAGAAAACTCACTATGTAAAAATTAAATTTAACTTTGCCATTTTTATTCAAAAGACATTAATAAATTTTTTATAATACCTAACCTAACCTATCACAACAAATACGATTCATTAAAACTAGAAATGTTTCAAGAAAAAAATTAAAAATGGAAGTTCGGGATTTGAACCAGGAACTTACGATTAGTATGCCTGTACCTAAACCACTAGGCCACGGGTTTCTACTGATATTGTTGATACAGTTTGTCTTATTACATTGTGGCTCATAGCTTCCCCTATATTCTCTCCCCTCTCGAGGAACTGAGTTGAAGGTTGCGCATGCGTGTTGATGGAGCTATTTCACCGCTGAGAGTCTACTTAAATACTAGACTTGACTATTATCTCAAGCATTATTTGAGTTTTGAATCATTACTTAAGCTCCAAAGGTTGCTTGATGTAATCATCTTGAATTCACTGATTAAACTTTAAATAAATAATACTTAACTAAGTGAATACGTAAGGGTTTATTTGTAGACGCGTTTCGAAACAATCGATCCTTTTACACAAAAAAGCCTCTACTCCGGAGTAGCAAGTAAGATCATACGTATTCACTTAGTCAAGTATTATTTAATTACAGTTATACTCCAAAAATGTTTGTAATTATGATTTGAGTAAGAAAAACTGGGGAATCAAAACACAAATTTTACTTAATTACTTCAATAAAAACAAAAATAAATGTGCGGAGTAAAGCTAACACAAAAAGATATATAAAACGCCCCTATCAAAAATAAAGTAAATTTAATTACACGATTTATTCAAAGATTGAAAGCTGTAATAAACTGTAGTATTTGTAGATGCTGTGACACGATTTGAGATCTTCCTTTGAGCAAAGGTTATAATTAAACAATATCAAACTTCAATTCGATAAATTATTTCCCTTACTAGTTTCGTTAAAAACACCGTCATCAGGGTGTATAAAAACTAACCCTAAACTGACAATCTACATAAACTGTGAATACGAGTTAAAAAAATTGTTGTTTATACTATAATTAATAACAGTTACTTTAAACGAAATAATAAATTATTTATTATAAGTTTTATTTGTTATTTTTTAATTATCTTCTTTTTTTACTTATAATTCCAAGCTATTTTTAAAAAAGGAAATTATTATAAATTGTTATTAAGGAAAGAAGAAAATATTAAATAGACTGCTAGACATGGTATTTTAGAAATGAATGTAATATATTTTTACATCTTATTTTTTAACAATAAGTTCGGTTACGGAATCATTACAATGCATTGTGACGTCATTAGGCGTTATAGGCCACTATTACGCCGCACCCAAGTCTGGCACCAGAATTTCCGTTCTTTAAACTCTCTGTCTGATTTGCTCCATAACCATAATCATCGAATAAAGCATGAACTACTACGGCTCGCCCGATTATACTATCTTCACCAAAGAGGGCTACTCTAGTGGCAATTATATTAATGACCGCTACTCCGTCACTGTTTGCTGTGATCATAGGGAGGCCTCCTTTGTGACTGTTTGGGCTATTTGGTACTCCGTGGTTTGCCTGTGAAACATATACAAAAAATCATGGTTTATTGTTAACAATCACTAAAATATCGTTTTATTTCACTATGCTTAAATGTTTAAATGTATTTGTTTAAGTTTTCCAATAACGAAATTCCTTGGAATGTTTAAATTTTAGACAAACTATTCGTTCAACATGCCACGGTATGGCAGTAACAGTTCGTTCGTAGTTAGTAATTAGTAAAACGTGTAGACAAAATGTCGTTTCTTTCAATTCCTTCTATTAGTTCACACCCTCCTTAGATCGTTAATAAAATAATTTTGTTTATTCACTCAGTTCAAATACATTTGTTTAAGCTTGTAGAGGATGACATTAGATAATAATACGTTATTTTCAAATAATAATTCATTAATTAAATTTAACTAAAAATGTTTTAGTTTCATATGGGAGAAATGCTTTTCACAACAAGGGCAAGGTATGCAATTTATTTATTTCGACCCATATAACATAATTTAAAATAAGTGATAACATATGATTTTATACAACAGCTGATTTTATGTTATAAGCTATGTTGTAGAACAACAGTTTTAACGGCTAGGTTATGTTGTTTTATTTATATAATTTTAAAAAAATTAATAGAAGTACTATAACAATGTTTTTTATGCTGGCCTAAGTAAGAATTTCCTTTAAAAAATGTGTGTATATATTACTGGTTGTAGATAATAATGTCGTATATTTGGAACCATGTAACCGTGCACCTGGACTTTAAATATCGGTCAAGGTATCTCGTGTACTACCACTTCTGAAAACATGTTACAGAATGCTCTATGTATCAACAGCTTCTACATCCGATATGTCTACACAATATCAAGATTTTGTTATTTCATACCGAAATTAATTTATCATCGAATCTATCTATGATGACCGTCTCATGCAAGTCGGCGTTTTGACAGTCCTTATCATGTTTGTAAGTATTTATACCAGCTCAAAGCAGCCCTCCACCTTCCGTCTCACGGCCAAGTGCACGGGTAAATGAAACCAATAATACGTTAAGTATTCTTGCTAAATGAGTAGTACAAACACCATGACCTCACAGTACCTTGTTAGGATTAAAATGGCCGCCAGTAGTAGCGCATCCCCCACTCAGATCACCACTTTCATGGATGTGGAAACCATGTTGACCTGGAGACAAACCTGAGATTGAACCCCTCACAAATACAGGGCCGCCAATTTTCAATTGGAAAAATGTGACGATCCCGTTTACTGTTGGTCCATCAACTTCTGCAGATGCTCTAATTATCTGTAAAATTAGTTATATACTCTCTCTCTCACTCTCCTCTCTTTCTCACACACACACACACACACACACACACACACACACACACGTGTGGGTGAGTGTGTGGTGTGTGTGTGTGTGTGTGTGTGTGTGTGTGTGTGTGTGTGTGTATGTGTGTGTGTGTGTGTGTGTGTGTGTGTGTGTGTGTGTGTGTGTGTGTGTGTGTGTGTGTGTGTGTGTGTGTGTGTGTGTGTGTGTGTGTATGTGTGTGTGTGTGTGTGTGTGTGTGTGTGTGTGTGTGTATGTATGTGTGTGTGTGTGTGTGTGTGTGTGTGTGTGTGTGTGTGTGTGTGTGTGTGTGTTTATGTTAGTGTTGTAAATGAAACAATATCATGCACAAGAATATCTTTTTATTATACTTAAACCTTTGAATCCTAAATCTAGTCACAGAACTATGCTATTTTCTAAATGGATAATACCGTCCATAAGCGAAAAGCTTTAACAAGTAAGTGAAATGAAGCATTATATTTGTCGTTATGAAATCATTTCATTTAACTATATACATATATATTTATAGCTTTTCTTGGAGTCGTAAACATCTGTAATGGCGTTCAGGAAGCAGGCAGAAAATTGTCAGCCAATAAGAAACATTTTTCTGCAAAGGAAAAGAATCAGATGGATTTGCGGAAGAAGGACGAACGATGTATAAGAATATAATGCCCACGCTTTAGAGACCCTAACCTTCAATACACCGCTTGAAATATATATTTTTTCTAAACCGGGATTACTAAACATAAACAAGGACATACAAATATCAATTTAATTTGATTATTTATATACTCGTAATAAAATTTGTTGTTTAAATTAAACGAAATATTTTCGCAACTAATATTATGGCAACTATTTAAAAGTAATGATCAACGTTTATCTGGTTGAATAAAAACGAATACTAAAACATCCGGTTTCTCGTTTGGAGAACATGTTTCATAAACCAAATTCTTTCTATGTTAATTCAGCACTATTGATACACACACGCGCGCTCACACACACACACACACACAGTTAAGTAAGCCATATATAAAAAGAGAAAGAGGGATAATATGACTAGGGGTTAGGATATAATAGATTAAAGGGATATTAATTTAAAGAAAACCAAGCCATTAGCAGGGAGAAGGGTTTAGTATATTTTTAAGTACACTGTAAATACATTGAAAAGGGAAGAGAGGCTCAAAATCCACCTACAACCACCATCGACATTCGAGGGGACGCATGTGTGTGTGTGTGTGTGTGTGTGTGTGTGTGTGTGTGTGTGTGTGTGTGTGTGTGTTTGTGTGTGTGTTTTAACTTTGCAATACTGTTTTCTTGTATTCACTTATCACTTTCACTACATGTAATTAAACAAGAATCTTATTTGGTATTTATGCGAGTTAACTTTCAATGATTGATAGTATCTTCATTATCGAGCATCACTGACCAAGGTTGTCAATCTTTGAAAGTTAACTCGCATAAATACCAAGTAAGATTCTTGTTTAAGTACATATAGTGAAAGTGATATATATATATATATATATATATGAAAGTGTATATATATATATATATAAACGACTAGGATGCATTCAATTTAATTTACTGGTTATACATGATTTTGTGCGCTTCATTAAAATCTTGAATTTATATATTATTTTACCCAAAATTATATATTCTTTATAATTCAAAATAACTACTGTTCAACACTACTTAATTAGATCTAGGTGATTAACAAAACCAATAAGTAATGACATCATTTTAGATTTTTTTAAATATGTGTTCTAGAAGATAGTTATGGTTTGAATGTTGTATTACATGCCTGATGATGACTTTGTCACTGAAACGCGTCTGAAACATTATTAGTTGCTAGCTATGTTTGATAATAAGTAATTTTGTATTTCTTCATAAGCACATCTCAAATGTGTTTCTAAGAGTAATATTTTTTTTATTTTTTTCTCAAAAAACATGCATATAATTTAACTAAATAAAACAAAAAAATTAGTATATTATGTAATTATATTTTACGTGATTATTATATAATATGAATATAGTATTCTGAGAATGTTATATACTATGTGATACCTACTATTGTAATAGTGTGTGATTAATAATTTACATCTTTGTACTTGAGTTCGATATAAATGATAATAAATATTTAAATTAGAGCTAAAGGTCATTGCTAAGAAACGTGTACCATATCTTAATAATTGTACACTTACAGGTAGCAGATTAATCAGTTTGTATACACTGGAAGATCCACTGTCTTGGCTCGAACAGAGTCCAGAGAAGAGCAGAACAGCATATGCTAAATACACCCACATTGTGACGCGTTGAATGCTCACAGATGAAAGGTCTCCTTCATTTATACGGAGGCAACGCGTAAATAAAAACTAAAAAAACCTAATATTTATGATTTTACTTCGTATTTTAACATTCGTGTACCTTGTACAGAAATTATCAGACGGAAAATAAATTACAACTAATATTTGGCGAAGTATATTTTCAACTTTAGATAAAGAGCAATGTGACAATGCTCCCAGTCTCTTTCTCTCTCTCTCTCTCTCTCTCTCTCTCTCTCTCTCTCTCTCTCTCTCTCTCTCTCTGCCTTGCTCCTTTTCTCATTGTAAACACAATTTACTGTAATACCTACATAAACCTGCACTGTACGAAACAGTGGCTCAAATATTACGTAATCAATGTCAAGTTAAATTTATCAAGGGCAAAATAAAAACCTGATATTTATTATTTCATTACTCATTATAAATTTCGCAACTATTTAGTAGTAGTATTTATTAACTATTATCAGACTGCAAATACGTCAAAACTGAAGTTTGCTGAGGATGACGTTTACAATTATATAAGCGTAGGATTTTTTTAATATAAATGTGGAAAAAGTATATATATATATATATATATATATATATATATATATATATGTATATATAGTATATTTTATATTATATTATATATATAGATTTGTATGTGTGTGTGTGTGTGTGTGTGTGTGTGTGTGTGTGCGTGTGCGTGTGCGTGTGCGTGTGCGTGTGCGTGTGCATGTGCGTGTGCGTGTACGTGTGTAGTTTATCTGTGTTAACCTCAGTAAGAATTTAATTAGTTTTTTTTATATTACTTGTTTATTGTAACATTAATATTTAAGAAACACTTAATTTATTACAAAGTACATAAACACACCAAAAACGACGACATATTAGGATGTTAATTACTCCTCTAACTATCACTAAATTGTAAAATTTTAATTTGTCAACTAATAAATAAATCATATTATGAATGCCGACTGACATACTGATACTTGATTTGAGTATTTTATTATATTGCGTGTATGCCCTTATCATTTGTTGAAGGTAAATTGTATTATATTTTTTAAAATGGTTTATAAATACTAATTAATTGTATTTGTCTAAGCAATTATTATTATTCATATGTACAGGCCTGAAGATGATGAATTTACCGTAACGGTCCCGCTAAATAAATAAATACAATACTTGACTCCTATCGTTTTATTTCTACGAAATAATCCTAGCGAGTGTAATATGTAATATTACAAGTTTTTTTTAATATTTTAAAATGGTTTCTTTTACCGCACAATATCGGCTGTATTTATTATGCTTTTTTACAAATTATTTATCTTTTATTCTTCTTAGAAAGGAAATATTCGGAGGTGCTTAATATGTAATCCTTTTATTTATTTGAGTAATATATTGGGAGGGTTGAATTTGATTTAGTGGGGTTAGATTGGATTAGGTTAGGTTTGGTAAGGTTAGGTTAGGTTTGGTAAGGTTAGGTTGGGTTAAGTAAGGTTGGGTGAGGTTAGGTTGCGTGAGGTTAGGTTGCGACAGGTTAGGTTGCGTGGAGTTAGGTTAGGTTTGGTAAGGTTACGTCAGTTGAGATTAAGTTTGGTAAGGTTAGGTTGGGTGAGGATAGGTTTGATTAAGTTATGTTTGGTAAGGTTAGGTTGAGCAAGGTTAGGTTGGGTCAAGTTAGGTTAGGTTTGGTTAGGTTAGGTGTGGATACGTTGGGTTATGTTAGATTGGGTTTGGTTAGGTTTAGTAAGGTTATGTGAGGTTAGGTAGAGTGAAGTTAGGTTAGGTTTGGTAAGGTTTCGTCAGTTTAGATTAAATTTGGTTAGGTTAGGTTGAGTGAGGTTAGATTGGATTAGGTTAGGCTTGGTAAGGTTAGGTTAGGTTTGGTAAGGTTAGGTTGGGTTAAGTAAGGTTGGGTGAGGTTAGGTTGCGTGAGGTTAGGTTGCGTCGCGTTAGGTTGAGTGGATTCAGGTTAGGTTTGGTAAGGTTACGTCAGTTTAGATTATGTTTGGTTAGGTTTGGTTGAGTGAGGATAGGTTTGATTAGGTTATGTTTGGTAAGGTTAGGTTGAGCTAGGTTAGTTTGGGTCAAGTTAGGTTAGGTTTGGTTAGGTTAGGTGTGGATACGTTTGGTTATGTTAGATCGGGTTTGGTTAGGTTTGGTAAGGTTATGTGAGGTTAGGTAGAGTGAAGCTAGGTTGGGTTATGTTAGATAGGGTTTGGTTAGGTTTGGTAAGGTTATGTGAGGTTAGGTAGAGTGAAGATAGGTTGGGTTATGTTAAACTGGGTTTGGTTAGGTTTAGTAAGGTTATGTGAGGTTAGGTAGAATGAAGTTAGGTTAGGTTTGGTAAGGTTTCGTCAGTTTAGATTAAGTTTGGTTAGGTTAGGTTGGGTGAGAATTGGTTTGATTAGGTTAGGTTAGGTTTGGTAAGGTTAGGTTGAGCTAGGTTAGGTTGGGTCAAGATAGGTTAGGTTTCGTTAGGTCAGGTGTGGATAGGTAGGGTTATGTTAGAACGGGTTTGGTTAGGTTTGGTAAGGTTATGTGTGGTTAGGTAGAGGTAAGCTAGGTTGGGTTAGGTTAGGTTAGGTTAGGTTTGGTAAGGTTATGTGAGGTTAGGTAGAGTGAAGGTAGGTTGGGTTTGGTTAGGTTTGGTAAGGTTATGTGAGGTTAGGTAGAGTGAACCTAGGTTGGGTCAAGATAGGTTAGGTTTGGTTAGGTTAGGTGTGGATAGGTTGAGTTATGTTAGGACGGGTTTGGTTAGGTTTGGTAAGGTTATGTGAGGTTAGGTAGAGTGAAGCTAGGTTGGGTTTGGTTAGGTTTGGTAAGGTTATGTGAGGTTAGGTAGAGTGAAGCTAGGTTGGGTCAAGATAGTTTAGGTTTGGTTAGGTTAGGTGTGGATAGGTTGGGTTATGTTAGGACGGGTTTGGTTAGGTTTGGTAAGGTTATGTGAGGTTACGTAGAGTGAAGCTAGGTTGGGTTATGTTAGATCGGGTTTGGTTAGGTTTAGTAAGGTTATGTGAGGTTAGGTAGAGTGAAGTTAGGTTAGGTTTGGTAAGGTTTCGTCAGTTTAGATTAAGTTTGGTTAGGTTAGGTTGGGTGAGGATAGGTTTGATTAGGTTAGGTTTGGTTAGGTTAGGTTTGGTAAGGTTAGGTTGAGCTAGGTTAGGTTGGGCTTAAAATGTATTTTTGAATTGCATATGCGAAGTCGTATCATACAAGTTCACCATTTGAAGATTTCAATGTGACCAACAGTAAACTTATACTTTTCTTATAACCAAACCTAAACTAACTGGTTTACTTATATGTATAACTTTATATGTATGGTGAAAATTATCTAAATTTTACTGTATTTTAAAATAGTGTTTTGCTTTATCCAATCACGTTCAAATAATTTGTTAAGTAGTGGATGACAATTGATATAAATACAGTTTTTTTAAATATTTATTCACTAGTTAATTTATAAAAATGTGGAAGTCTAGTCGCATTCAAACTGAGTATCTTCATATTAAAACTCTAGCGCTTTGGCACTGATCCAACTTTCCCATAGCTTGTAATGTACACCCCAAAGATGTATATGCACTTTTTCTTTCCGCCAATATGGTTGTCGTTAAAACGTCAATTGTAACGACCTTAAATTGTTGCCATGGTTACCACACATTATCATAAATAATGCTCTCGGATTGCAAACGAATGGAAAGAATAAAAAAATAAACTGGATGAACGGTATCAAACCTTGCTTTACAAATGGACAATACGAAAGAAAAGCGAAAAGAAAATACAACACAATGCAAGCTACAAAAAAAACGTATAGGCCTAAACAGTAACAAACAAAAATAATAGTCCAACACCACACATAGAAAAGAAAATGGAAAATTGCAAGGAAACTCGCTTTCTATTTGGCGACTTAATATTGTTATTTCAACATATGCATATACATATTTATATTGGTTGTAATTATAAAATAAAAAGAAACTATAATAGTTTTTTTATTCAACTGTATGAATTGACTGTTAAAAAAAATGTATTACTTGTTTTTTTATGTATTTTTAAGCGGCTTATGATAAAATGGAAAATGTTGGAGTTGAAGCGGAGTTTGTCAAGTTTTACTCGCAATTTAACATTAAGAAGGCCTAATTTATATTGTTATTATGTTGGTATCTAGAGTGGCTAAGTAAACAGTTTGACTAAGGGGCGTAACCTTGCTGTTATTTAATTTACAATTGAGAATTTGTGTAGTTATAACCCCGAATAAATTATTTATTGTGAGATAAGGGTCGTTATTATTTAATTATTAAATTTACTCACAAAATGAGCTAAAATTTGTAAATTCAACTTTTAACAAACGTGTGCAACCGTTATAATATACTATAGCTTGATAGGTTTTCATAATGTATAATACTAATCTGTAAGGCATACGTAAGACTTGGTGTTAGAGATATTACAAGACTGAATTTATATTTCTAAAAAAAAATAGGTATTTTCCAGGCAGTTAAATTCAATCAGAATTATTGGTCATGCCTTATTTTAAATATGTTAGTCTCTAATACTGACGAATGGATCGTAACATTTTACGTCACAGTAAAACACTTTTGAACTTATGTATTGTTAGAAACCATTCAGGTGTTTTACTAACATAGTTCAGGGTTTTATGCCACCTAAATTAATGTTTTCATTGTCACTCAAATCTTTACATCCAATAATAGAGTTATTTATTTAATAAAATAGCAATAAAATAATTAACTCTACTATGGTGATTCCACAATTTTCCAATTACCCGAAAAGGGATTACAACAGGAGCATCATAATGTTGTACTGCATCCTCGGCTCAGACATCCCTCTTCATGAACAATCCATGTTCGCCTGGAGGCAGCCATGAGATTAAACCGTATGCGTAAACAATGAATTGGGTTCCACCTTGCATAAATATTAAGTTTAAAGCCAGCCCTCCAATATACAAATACTCGGTTCCCTCACAAATCCGACACTCGTGTACATAGAAAGTGAATATTTCGGTTTTCATATATTTTTTAAATAAATAAAATATGTAGTTAGTATTTTACAAATCATCGAAATTTGATGAAGATTTAAAAATAGATTAAGTTCAATTATAATAAATTTTTCGTTTTCTGCATGTTTGGTTCAATATAGGAATAATTTTAAAAATTATAAGAGATAGTGGTTGCCATAGTTTATTAATGAATAAAAACATAATTAATTTTAATATTTATTTTCATTGTTTGGAATATTACAAAATAATTTGAGTGGTCATTGTAAATATCTAAAATGGTGAATAATGTGTGAAAATATTAATTTTCAGTCATTATATATTTTATTTCAATCATATGTTATTACATTAATAATTACTTTAAAATGTGTATATATATATATATATATATATATATATATATATATATATATGTATATTAAATCAATTATTAAATCAATGTGTTATATTAAATCAATGTGTTATATTAAATCAATGTGTTATATTAAAACTTTCATCGCATTAGTCTTCATAATAAATATACAAAAATAATAAATTTTGAATAAACATTACATTTACAAACAACAAATATTTACTTATACCTTCAACGACCCTCAATTTGTTACCCCTTTACCACAATTATACTGCAGGTTACATATCTCGTCGTGTAGGGGAATGGTTATCCTAGTTGCTCACACTACACTTCCCCTAAGTTCACTTGTACTGTCTGCTCAAATGGAAAGTCGCTCTAAACCTCACCAATGCTATCTTAATAGATACGGGCTATGCGTGCGACACAAAACTATACCGTATCGGCCGGTGGTGGAAGGGGCGTGGTGCGCATGCGCCAACGAGACAAAGAACTGTGTGGCGCACACTATACTGTACTTTAGACTGGCGGACTAGACAGGGGCTATGCGTGCGACATCAAACTATACCATATCTGTCGGTGGTGGAAGGGGGCGTGGTGCGCATGCGCCAACGAGACAACCAGATGTGTGGCGCACACTATACTTTAGACTGGCGGACTACACAAGGGCTATGCGTGCGACATCAAACTATACCGTATCTGCCGGTGGTGGAAGGGGCGTGGTGCACTTGCGCCAACGAGACAACCAGATGTGTAGCGCACACTATACTTTAGACTGGCGGACTACACAGGGGCTATGCATGCGACATCAAACTATACCGTATCTGCCGGGGGTGGAAGGGGCGTGGTGCGCATGCGCCAACGAGACAACCAGGTGTGTGGCGCACACTATACCTTAGACTGGCGGACTACACAGGGGGTTTGCGTGCGACATCAAACTATACCGTATCTGCCGGGGGTGGAAGGGGCGAGGTGCACATGCGCCAGCGAGACAACCAGATGTGTGGCGCACACTATACTTTAGACTGGCGGACTAGACAGGGGCTATGAGTGCGACATCAAACTATACCGTATCTGCCGGGGGTGGAACGGGCGTGGTGCGCATGCGAAAACGAGACAACCAGATGTGTGGCGCACACTATACTTTAGAGTGGCGGACTAGACAGGGCTTATGCGTGCGACATCAAACTATACCTTATCTGCCGGTGGTGGAAGGGGCGTGGTGCGCATGCGCCAACGAGACAACCAGATGTGTGGCGCACACTATACTTTAGACTGGTGGACTACACAGGGGGTATACGTGCGACATCAAACTATACCGTATCTGCCGGTGGTGGAAGGGGCGTGGTGCACTTGCGCCAACGAGACAACCAGATGTGTGGCGCACACTATATTTTAGACTAGCGGACTAGACAGGGGCTATGCGTGAGACATCAAACTATAGCTTATCTGTCGGTGGGGGAAGGGGCGTGGTGCGCTATGCCGACGAGGCAACCAGCTGTGTGGCGTACACTATACCTGGGACTGGCGGAGTTTAATACAATATTTACCAAATACAAGCAAAATACGACTATAACTTCCTAATTTGTTTAATATTTTTAATAACTGGTTATCTGTTATTTATACAGTAGTGTATACGTTGATCAAGCTAAGTAAATGCATAATATTTATGATCTTATTAAACATTTTACCATATGCAGGTTGTTGCATAACTATTATGCAGTAATAACAAACCTTAGTTAAAAACCATGCATTTTGTTATAGTATTTATTACGATAAACGTGTTTCCCGCGAGGTTATATAAGGTGGGGGCTTATCCGAGTCACTTTTGCCAATAAAGCTGAATTCATAAGTCCAACCTTACCATGAACAGAAAAATGTTTTCTTAGAAAATTGAGTAAACCGTGTTCTTTACTGTTTAAGTACAACTTCAATACACTGTTTTCTATGTCGTCAGTTATTCTTATTTAAGTTTTTTGATTCCGACCGACTCTCAACTACGCTTCACAGACCGACAAGTGGGATCATATCTATTAGATCATGGTTTATGTTCTTCAGGTTTGTTTTGCTTAGCTTACTTTCTATTATCGATTACGTGGATAGTAAAAAAATTGATTAATTCCTATCGACAGTCGGACAAGTAATCCGTACTGAAGGTTATAACTCTAGTTACACAGGTGGTAAGTTGTGCGGCGTGTCTCAAATATTCGGCATACCTCAGACGCTCGGCGCACCAACTTCAAACAACCAAGCCAAACTCCGTCTGCCCTACTTCGTATGGAATTTAATTACTCCTCGAAAATCCAAATTAGGAATAAAATAGCAGAATAGAATTTTGTAGAAACTTTAAGAAAACGTAACCCCAAAGAACTCTACCTTAGGTCCAAACTTTCTGACTTTAACTTCTTGAAAATGTTTAACTAAAGTTATAAAAGCGTTACCTCGTATTTAGAAAGAACAACTGGTTCACAGAACACTATAAACCGCACTGAATACACCATTATTGTTGCACAAATGTCATGCTTTTTAAAAAGGATTGCACAGGTTTTCATTGGACGTAAAACTTAGGTATAGAAGGAAAAATCTTAAAATTTGTTAACTGATGGTAATACAGTTTTTTCAAATACTAATTCATTAAATAGGTTTAATTAATTAATTTTAGCTTTATATGGGGGGAAAACTTTTCACAAAAGGAGTAAGGTATGCAATACAGTTATTTGTCCGATTTGGCTTGAAATAAGTGATAACATATGATTTTATAAAACCGCTGATTTTATGTGATAGGTTTTTAAAATATTTTTAACTCTATTAATTTTTTTATTTTTATTTTATGAAAATATTGGATATAGATTAAGTTATTCTTATTTTATGGAAATATTGGATATAGATTAAGTTACTCTTATTTTATGGAAATATTGGATATAGATTAAGTTACTCTTATTTTATGGAAATATTGGATATAGATTAAGTTACTCTTATTTTATGGAAATATTGGATATAGAATAGGTTATTTTTATTTTATGCAAATATTGAATATATATTGTTATTTTTATTTTATGGAAATATTAGATATAGAACAGGTTACTTTCACTTTATGGAAATATTGGATATAGATTAAAGTTATTTTTATATAATGGAAATATTGGACATAGATTAAGTTATTTTTATTTTATTGATATTGGGCATACATCAAGTTATTCTTATTTTAAGGAAATATTGGATATAGATTAGGTTACTCTTATTTTATGGAAATATTGGATATAGATCAAGTTACTCTTATTTTATGGAAATATTGGATATAGATTAGGTTATTTTTATTCTATGCAAATATTGAATATATATTGCTATTTTTATTTTATGGATATATTGGATATAGAACAGGTTACTTTTACTTTATGGAAATATTGGATATAGATCAAAGTTATCTTTATATAATGGAAATATTGGACATAGATTAAGTTATTTTTATTTTATTGATATTGGGCATACGTCAAGTTATTTTTATTTTTAAAAAATATTGGATATAGATTAAGTTACTCTTATTTTATGGAAATATTGGATATAGATTAAGTTACTCTTATTTTATGGAAATATTGGATCTGGATTTAAGTTACTCTTATTTTATGGAAATATTGGATATAGATTAAGTTACTCTTATTTTATGGAAATATTGGATATAGATTAAGTTACTCTTATTTTATGAAAATATTGGATATAGATTAAGTTACCCTTATTTTATGGAAATATTGGATATAGATTAAGGTACTCTTTTTTATGGAAATATTGGATATAGATTAGGTTACTCTTATTTTATGGAAATATTGGATATAGATTAAGTTACTCTTATTTTATGGAAATATTAGATATAGATTAAGTTACTCTTATTTTATGGAAATATTGGATATAGATTAAGTTATTCTTATTTTATGGAAATATTGGATATAGATTAAGTTACTCTTATTTTATGAAAATATTGGATATAGATTAAGTTACCCTTATTTTATGGAAATATTGGATATAGATTAAGGTACTCTTTTTTATGGAAATATTGGATATAGATTAGGTTACTCTTATTTTATGGAAATATTGGATATAGATTAAGTTACTCTTTTTTATGGAAATATTGGATATAGATTAAGTTACTCTTATTTTATGGAAATATTGGATATAGATTAAGTTACTCTTATTTTATGGAAATATTGGATATAGATTAGGTTATTTTATGAAAATATTGGATACAAATTAGGTTATTTTTATTTTATGAAAATATTGGATATAGATTAAGTTACACTTATTATATGGAAATATTGGATATAGATTAGGTTATTTATATTTTTATTATTTTTTGGTTAAGTGAAATTTCTTCTTAATTGAAAAATCTTATTCCCCTTCGTGAGTATTAACTAAAACTAGAAATTAAAACTCCTAAATTACTTTCAATTTAATTATTCTGTCTCCGCCTTCAAGATTAGATATTATATTTTCTTTATTTTCTTAATTAAATGTCTTAACCGCTCTTCTTATATAGTTTACATAAACAGACAAGGCAATAAACTTCTGGAAATGTCATAAAGATAGAACTGTCATAAAAATACAACAAAACTCTTGTCCTCTTAAACCCACTAATACTTTATTTTACTTTCTAAACATTTACAAGAGAATCAAACCAAAGCCACAAAAACAGCGGTTTATGTTAAAGAAAAATTAATTATTTCTCAAGTTCTCCGTTACAAAGGAAATGAACGGTAGCTTTTTAATTAAATCTATCTCTAAATATCGCTTTCACGCCTCCGGACTTTTGTAATGGTCTTGTAATGTAAAAGGATTTTAAATTTTATTTCCATATGAAGTCATTCCCTTAGTATTTTAATTGCCCCCCCTTGTTAAATTTCCTTTCTAAACTACCCCGTGATTTTATTTCTTGTACTTTATATTTTTATATTTATTATCTTTTTTTTAATTATTAAATGTTTTTTAAGCCTTTACATGTTTTAATATGGACAGTTTTGCCTACAGTAGCACTTATTTTTTGTTTTAATTGGAACGACAGCTTTGACAGGTGTATGTCCATTATAAACTCGGATCGTGACTGCCTTCATGGTGTTTAAGGATGTGGCGGGAAAGACGTTGAGGTGTAGAAAAGAATACAACAAAAAAGTAACCACAGTGAAAATATAATTTACTCAAATGTTTTGATATCACTTCCGGTTGTGATAATGAAGTTCGGTCCTCCTCATTTAAAAAACACATTAGCGCTAATGTATAGGCAAGTGTTTACATAGATATACATATATACATATGTATATATATATATATATATATATATATATATATATATATATATATATTGATACGTATTCCTTCATGGATGGAAAAATATGATGAATAGTTATTATCTGGAATACATCCGTTCACTCTGCAGTGCTAAAATCTCATCCGGCTTTGACAAGGCGAAAACGACCACAGTTGATAAGCGAATCAGCTTTTGTAATTAAATATATATAAATACATATATATATATATATATATATATATATATATATATATATATATATTTAATAAATTACAAATATATCAAAAACAAGAGTACTTTTATTGCATATATGATTCAAAGCTTTTCGCAGATAAAATAGTACCAGCATCTTCAGGAAAATAACTATCTAACAAAATATTTTTACAAAAATTGAAACATCTTGATGATTTAATTTTTGTAAAAATATTTTGTTAGATAATTATTTTCCTGAAGATGCTGGTACTATTTTATCGGCGAAAAGCTTTGAATCATATATGCAATAAAAGTATTCTTGTTTTTGAAATATTTTTAATTTATAAAATTTATTACAAGAAAACATATCACCATATTATATATATATATATATATATATATATATATATGCAAACATTTTAATATCACGTTTTGGAACTAGTATCTTAACACACACACACACACACACAAACCCATATATATATATATATATATATATATATATATATATATATAAACATAAATATATATGGGTTTGTGTGTGTACGTTAAAAAGAATCAATATAACGTCATCGGAATATTATCTCTATCATCTTGACTGCAACCGCAAAATATAAAATATGTTAATTATTTTATGAGATTTGATAATAACCACATTTTTTCAAATTGGTCCTTTAAATTTTAATATGATTACACAAGATGTCAAAAATTGAAAATAGATAGACGGGAAACTGTGAAAATTATATGGTTTAAATGTTAAAATGGTTTAGTAGGGTGGAAAATCTAATACAGTCACACATTTGCAAAGATAGAATGTCTCACACTAAAACATGCTAATATGGTTTTCCTTAAACTATTTCTCTCTATTAAACTACATGAATTACCTCTCAATTAAATAATATATACATACATGGGTGTGTGTGTGTGAGAGAGAGAGAGTGTGTGTATGTGTGTGTGTATGTATGTTTGTGTGTGTTTGTGTGTGTGTATGTCAGTGTGTAAGTGTGTATGTGTGTATTATTTCAATAAAACCGAATAAATTTCAAATAAAATATTCCAATAAAAGAAAACAGGCGCCTTTTACAGTTTTATTTTATTACAAAATTTGTACCTTTATTTTATGCTTTCTACAAGGAGCCAATTTTATCTGAATAACGTTTTCGCCTATACAAAGCAATAAATTGTACTGATTGAAAAGGTCGTATTCTTTATTGCATCGCACAGCGAAGTAAAACAGAAGTACAGATAAGTACATTTCAAGATAAGAGGTAGGCCTACGCTGTTATGCAATACCGACTTTCTTATTATATTCAGTTTATATTTCTTTGTATAGATATGAATGAATATAAATGGGTTTATAAATATAGGTACATACATAGTATATTAAATAAATATGTATACAAGTACATAAATAATGTATATACAATATCGGTTTTGTAGCGTCTGCTATCGCTGACCGGTTTCTAAACTTTGCCTCCATGATTTCCTGTTGTAGCAGTGTTCCAACGATAAGTTCCTTTCACTTATTTATTTTTGTATGGCTTCTCTCTATGTCAATATGGATCTTCCCTTCTCTCTGTCATACATCTTTCCGATCCGAGTACGATCATACAGCTGGACGACTGCGTGACAGGAGAATCGTCAATGACTTTTCAATGCGACCCGTTGACGCTGTCCGATCATGCTCCGACTATTCCTGCGGGACGCGCGGTGTTTGGTTCCAGTTTTGCGGTGTTTTCATTCAATAAGACGGCTATAAAACCGGAGGGCGTGACCCGTTGTCGCTGTCCGATCATGCTCCGACTATTCCTGCGGGACGCGCGGCGTTTGGTTCCAGTTTTGCGGTGTTTTCATTCAATAAGACGGCTATAAAACCGGAGGACGTGACCCGTTGTCGCTGTCCGATCATGCTCCAACTATTCCTGCGGGACGCGTGGCGTTTGGTTCCAGTTTTGCGGTGTTTTCATTCAATAAGACGGCTATAAAACCGGAGGACGTGACGCGTTGTCGCTGTCCGATCATGCTCCGACTATCCCTGCGGGACGCGCGGCGTTCGGTTCCAGTTTTGCGGTGTTTTCATTCAATAAAACGGCTATAAAACCGGAGGACGTGACCCGTTGTCGCTGTCCGATCATGCTCCGACTATACCTGCGGGACGCGTGGCGTTTGGTTCCAGTTTTGCGGTGTTTTCATTCAATAAGACGGCTATAAAACCGGAGGACGTGACCCGTTGTCGCTGTCCGATCATGCTCCGACTATTCCTGCGGGACGCGTGGCGTTTGGTTCCAGTTTTGCGGTGTTTTCATTCAATAAGACGGCTATAAAACCGGAGGACGTGACCCGTTGTCGCTGTCCGATCATGCTCCGACTATTCCTGCGGGACGCGTGGCGTTTGGTTCCAGTTTTGCGGTGTTTTCATTCAATAAGACGGCTATAAAACCGGAGGACGTGACCCGTTGTCGCTGTCCGATCATGCTCCGACTATTCCTGCGGGACGCGTGGCGTTTGGTTCCAGTTTTGCGGTGTTTTCTTTCAATAAGACGGCTATAAAACCGGAGGACGTGATTGAAAGTGTTACATTTCTTTTAGTGCTACATGATCAGACGCAAGAGTTAATATTGCTGAACTGTACCACCAAACTTATATTCTAATCCCATAGTAAATTTCCTTTCTAAAGTTTTTTGTTCACTACACCATAAATTCTTTAAACAAAAGAAATTAAAATTTAATAATAAAAATATTTTCCATACAAACAACATTTAATTAATTTATATATTTTTTGACTAGGTAAATAATAATACGATATGTTTTATAACAAATAGCAATGGTTGGTTTGAAAAATTGATATAGGCCCTTCATATATTCAATAAACACTTACGTTGCTTTAGGTACAGTATTACACTATTGTTCCTCTATGCTTTAATTTCGTTATGTTTACACAATGCTCGCTGCAAATTTTCAGTGTTTTTCATGTTAACCCAAACTTATATTTTATATATTGGTAAGTTTAGTTTTTATGAATTCGATCAACTAGCGATAGACATGACAACCCTAATTGTTTTCTTATATATTAGTAAAATACCATAAAAATACCACCAAATGGTGTCTAGGAGTGGCCCATGGATAATTTTCCTTCGAGTTTAAGTTCCAACTGACAGAACGCATTGGCATTCTAAAATACGAAAACTTTGGTCTTGTCGCCCAACAGACGAGGTAAAAGTGTCTAAAACTCTACTTTTCCGTGACTCGTTTTCCAAACACCATGTACCCAAAACTCTCGTTTTCCAAACACCATGTACCCAAAACTCCCGTTTTCCAAACACCATGTACCAAAAACTCCCGTTTTCCAAACACCATGTACCCAATACTTCCGTTTTCCAAACTCCATGTACCCAAAACTCTCGTTTTCCAAACACCATGTACCCAAAACTCCCGTTTTCCAAACACCATGTACCCAAAACTCTCGTTTTCCAAACACCATGTACCCAAAACTCTCGTTTTCCAAACACCATGTACCAAAAACTCTCGTTTTCCAAACACCATGTACCCAATACTTACGTTTTCCAAACACCATGTACCCAAAACTCTCGTTTTCCAAACACCATGTACCCAAGACTCCCATTTTCCAAACACCATGTACCCAAAACTCTCGTTTTCCAAACACCATGTACCCAAAACTCTCGTTTTCCAAACACCATGTACCCAAAACTCCCGTTTACCAAACACCATGTACCCAATACTTACGTTTTCCAAACATCATGTACCCAAAACTCCCGTTTCCCAAACACCATGTACCCAAAACTCCCGTTTCCCAAACACCATGTACCCAAAACTCTCGTTTACCAAACACCATGTACCCAAAACTCTCGTTTTCCAAACACCATGTACCCAAAACTCCCCGTTTTCCAAACACCATGTACCCAAAACTCCCGTTTTCCAAACACCATGTACCCAAAACTCCCGTTTCCCAAACACCATGTACCCAAAACTCCCGTTTCCCAAACACCATGTACCCAAAACTCTCGTTTCCCAAACACCATGTACACAAAACTCCCCGTTTTCCAAACACCATGTATCCAAAAATCCCCGTTTTCCAAACACCATGTACCCAAAACTCCCGTTTCCCAAACACCATGTACCCAAAACTCCCGTTTACCAAACACCATGTACCCAAAACTTCCGTTTTTTAAACACCATGTACCCAAAACTCCCGTTTACCAAACACCATGTACACAAAACTCCCCGTTTTCCAAACACCATGTATCCAAAAATCCCCGTTTTCCAAACACCATGTACCCAAAACTCCCGTTTCCCAAACACCATGTACCCAATACTTACGTTTTCCAAACACCATGTACCCAAAACTCCCGTTTTCCAAACACCATGTACCCAAAACTCTCGTTTTCCAAACACCATGTACCCAAAACTCTCGTTTTCCAAACACCATGTACCCAAAACTCCCGTTTACCAAACACCATGTACCCAATACTTACGTTTTCTAAATACCATGTACCCAAAACTCCCCGTTTTCCAAACACCATGTACCCAAAACTCCCGTTTTCCAAACACCATGTACCCAATACTTACGTTTTCTAAATACCATGTACCCAAAACTCCCCGTTTTCCAAACACCATGTACCCAAAACTCCCGTTTTCCAAACATCATGTACCCAAAACTCCCGTTTCCCAAACACCATGTACCCAAAACTCCCGTTTCCCAAACACCATGTACCCAAAACTCTCGTTTACCAAACACCATGTACCCAAAACTCTCGTTTACTAAACACCATGTACCCAAAACTCTCGTTTTCCAAACACCATGTACCCAAAACTCCCGTTTACCAAACACCATGTACCCAATACTTACGTTTTCCAAACACCATGTACCCAAAACTCCCCGTTTTCCAAACACCATGTACCCAAAACTCCCGTTTTCCAAACACCATGTACCCAAAACTCCCGTTTCCCAAACACCATGTACCCAAAACTCCCGTTTCCCAAACACCATGTACCCAAAACTCTCGTTTCCCAAACACCATGTACCCAAAACTCCCCGTTTTCCAAACACCATGTACCCAAAACTCCCGTTTTCCAAACATCATGTACCCAAAACTCCCGTTTTCCAAACACCATGTACCCAAAACTCCCGTTTCCCAAACACCATGTACCCAAAACTCCCGTTTACCAAACACCATGTACCCAAAACTTCCGTTTTTTAAACACCATGTACCCAAAACTCCCGTTTACCAAACACCATGTACCCAAAACTCTCATTTTCCACTGCTCTCTATCATCGATTTCTGATAATTTCGAACACATTTCAAACATTACAATACCAAAAATTGTATGTATCCGAGTACCCTTCAATAGATAACATTAAATCAAGAACTTTTATTGTCACATTTTCTTCGATTGACTACGGTAAGCTCTAACGTACTGATTTATTTATTCAGATTATTTATTTATATCACTAATTTCAATACTATAATCAAGAAATATATAATACACGAAAGTTAGTAAGTTAATAAATTAGTAGATTTAAAAGGCAATAAGTTAATCTTCTGAATGTATATATATGAATGTTTGTATGTGTGTATGTATGTGTGTATGTATGTGTGAACTTTGTGCAATACCAAACCACTAATCCGATCGCCATGAAACTTTGGGAAATTGTTGAGGCACACCTGGGAAGGTTTCTGGCGGCATGATAATTTTTCAGAACGTGTAATTTTTAAGCTCCAAAATACCATAAAATATTACTTTCTATCTTATCTTGAGACATTTCATTGAACTCTTTTCAAACTTTGGTTGCTAGGCAACACTCAACAATCTAAAATTATTTTCCAACACATTTCAAACAATACAATACCAAAAATTGTATATATACGAGTACACTTCAATAGATAACATTAAATCAAGAACTTTTATTGTCACATTTTCTTCGATTGACTACGATAAGCTCAGCTATTATTATGTTAATAAAATACTAAATTAAGTTTAGCTAATGTTCATTTGACGTTTAGGCTATACGAAGTTCGACGCGCCAGCTAGTAGATAATACAATGAAGTTAATGAAAGTCAATAGAGCTGCGATCAAGTGTAATATCTATAAAACTAAACTTTTATAAAACTGGCAAAATTTTATTGCAAATCAATATTTAATGTTAGAACATAGTGACATTATAAAAATCAAATTTAAGAAAGAGAGTAAATTTATGAGATTCCCAACGCTCTTTTAGATAATGAAGAAAGTTTAGAACGTAAAACCATAAAAATAATTATTTTCATTCAAAACTTTTCCCTAGAACTATACAAGAACTAACTGTAAACAGAATCATAAAATAAATCCTAAAGGATAATGAGCCACTGCTATGACGACTAAGCTTAAATCAGTTTACTAATGCTTGTGCAATCATTGTATTTGAGTGCATTCTTCTGCATTGAAAACGTCGAAATATTATTTTTCGTTGACGCGTTTCGGATTAATTCCTTTATCAAAACATTATTGTTCATTGACGCGTTTCTGATTAAATCTGTTATCAAAATATTATTGTTCGTCAACGCATTTCGATTAACTCCATTATTAAAATAGTACTGTATTGTTCGTTGACGCGTTTCGGATTAACTCCATTATTAAGACATTATTGTTTTTTATGCGAGATTTCCTACCATTATACTTCTTAATTCTAAGACACCAAATAGTGCAATCCTGATGATCTGAAGCTTTTACAATGTTTTAGAAAATCAATGCTAAAATCAAATATTACTAAAAAAACTGGTAATATCAAATAAATTCAATTAATCGTCTTGTAAACGTATTGGATAATAAATGCACGGATATAACACTGCTTTATATAACCCTCGGAAGAGGTTATCTTCTCTTCTGAAGATGGTTACCTGGTAACCGAAATGTACATCAAGTCATTAAATAAAGTTATATTGTGGTTAGTGGGTTTTTTATTTAATTATTATAACATTGGGCCACAGTTGCTAAAGAAAATACTCATATTAAAAATAACCCTCGGCGTTAACTAAAAAGTCATTACATATTGTAAATTGTTTATTTGCAACCATGAATATCCTGGTTTTGTATAAATATCGTTCTATGATATTTCCTTCGACAAGAATAATTCCATACCTCTGAAGCTACTCCATCATATTCAAGCAAATATGATGTAATAAAAGGAATTAATGTCCTTGCCTTCTCTCACACCGTTACAGTATATTAGACTTACCACGAGTTGCAAAAGAGAACATATTTCATTAATTAAGAGATGCTTTGAGGTTAGTAAAAAGTTTAATTAAAAGTAGATGGTACTCTTCTGTTTCTAACATGAAAACTCAAAGCCTGCTTTGAGCCTCCGGCAACAAAAACACGGTGATTGTACACGTATTATAAAATTATACGTTTGCAAGAAAAAATACGTAGGTAAGTGTGTGTGTGTGTGTGTGTGTGTGTGTGTGTGTGTGTGTGTGTGTGTGTGTGTGTGTGTGTGTGTGTGTGCGTATGTGTGTGTGTGTGTGTGTGTGTGTGTGTGTGTGTGTGTGTGTGTGTGTGTGTGTGTGTGTGTGTGTGTGTGTGTGTGTGTGTGTGTGTGTGCGTGCGTGCGTGTGTGTGTGTGTGTGTGTGTGTGTGTGCGTGTGTATGTGTGTGTGTTTGTGTGTGTGTTTGTTTGTTTGTTAGTTTATGGGTGTGTGTGTATGTTTGTTTGTTTGTTGGTTGGTTTTATGGTTAGGGGCTGGATTGAAAAGAGTCAAATTACAGACCATGCTACCGGTAACATTGAATGGTGGGACTATGGATCTAATAGTAGACAGCCTAAGGGTTGACCTTCTGCCTGGGATGAACGCTTTGAAGAAATTGAAGTCCCGTTTGAACCTGGAACGGTCGTTCATCACCTATGAGATAAATGGACAGTTACTACACCAGGACTTTATTAAACCGGCTGCCTCAAAAACCATAAAGCCTACTACAGAAATATAAGAAGCACTAAAAGACATGAATATTAGCGTGCCACTAAATGAAAATAACGGTGACCCAATTAAACGTAGCACGCCAACACATTTAATGCTATACGAGGAGGGGTCAAGTCGGAGTAGCGGGGAGGGGCTATATCCAACGTCTTGTGAATACGAAAGGGCTTCACAAGGCGGTACTTATAAAGAGCCGAAGAAGAGGTTCAAAAGTACAAACAAAACAAAAACAAAATAAAATAAATCAGAAAGATTTAGAAAAATTAAATGATGAAAGAGCAAAGGGTAGAAAATTGAAAAAAACAATGAAACAAAAATAAAGAAAATCAAAATGAATAATATATGTAAAACAATAACTGAAAATAATCCCCTGTTCGCAGGGCATGACCCAGTCAAAAGCGGGGAGCAAGGGATTGAAAATGTTATTAGTAAAAAGGTAACAGGCCAAGAGGCAAAAGAATTTGAAATAAGAAGAAATTCGAATGAAAATTTAAGATTTTGAGAAATGGGTAAAAGTGATAGGTGCCTATTAGAGACAAACAAAATGGATAAAATTGAAGAACTATTAAGGCTCAAACAAATGAAATTAAAAAATATAAATGGTTCAGAAGAACCAGAAAAGAGAAAACGCGTAGAAATTGAGGAAGAATTAGGAGAAATAAACAAATTAATTAAAAAAAGGCTATAAGCTGAAACCAATAAGGGTAAAATCCAAAATTGAAAAAATAAAAAATGCGAAAAGCAAAAGGTTTGCCGAAATAAAAAACTTCAAACAACCAAAAGTGAAATGCTCTTTTACAATCACAATATCAATAAAATTTTTAAACTGTAAATCAAAAATAAAAATTCAAACAATAAAAGAAAAATATAAACCGATAGTAATCAAGAATATGGATAGAGGAGAACCAAATCCGACTTATATTAATCCTTGTCAGGCGTCCTCAAATAAACCATGCTGACAGAGTAAACCGAGATCTAGGAAGGATTCTGAGGACATATTGTCATGAGGTGCAATCCTCATGGATGAGATACCTGCCATATATATAGAACAAGTATTTAACAACACTCCACATGAAGTGACGGGTTATGCTCCTATCCAGATACATCATGGAGAGGAACCCAAATATATATGGGAAGAATTTATTTCTGAGGGTTGTAAAAACCTCGACTGAACAACACACAGAGAGAGATTGCAGGTATTAGATAGGATAAGACGAACGGGAGAGAAAAGGACGCAAAAGAAAAATATTTATATACGAGAAGAAATCTTTGAACCTGAAGATATAGTTCTTATTACCAGACATAATCGCTCAGATATATTAAAAAATCAAACGGAGAAGCTGCTTCTTTTGTATCAAGGACCATATAAAATCACCAGGAAATTTGGTCATAGGACATATGAGGTGGCTAATATGGTTACAGAAAGAGTTAGGGGCAAATACGATGTACGAGAAATAAAAAAATATTTGACTTAAATGTATTGCAAATAGTATTTCAAATTGTCTAAAAAGTAAAGAATAATAAATGTAAAGGTTTACAGATTATTTTAAGAAATCAGTATATAAAAAGATTTCAAGAGTTTATCGAATGAATCAAACAAGAGAAGCATGTTTGTAATTTATTTGGAGGACAACGAATATTTGATAAACAAATTAAATAAAAGGTTTCATGAAATCCAATTAACGGAGTAAGCATTATATGTATAACATTAAAATAAAAATGCTTATCTAGCCAGGTATAATGACAAAGAAACAAGCCATTTCAAACAAGAAAAAAAGTATGTTAGCCGGGGCAGTCCACGGTTGTAAGTTATCAGTAGAAAAATTAACTTCAGAAATAAAATCATAATACAATCTTCAAATTAGATAAGTAAATACCAAAAACGGAGGTACAACAATGCCAAATTCAATATAAAAGAATTAAACTTTGATTAACAAACTAAATGTTTTAAATAAACTCTGATAGAATTGCTACGGTGGACGTTCCATCCTAAACAAATAATTACGGTGAAACGGAAATGTAAAGTACACAAGATTCCAAGCGACTGATGCTACGAAGTACTATCGAATGTACATTGACCTGCACTCAAAATAACTGCAGAATATAGGTTTACAAAATTTGATGGATTACTGGATTTATAAAAAAAGACTTTGTTTGAAATATAAACTCTAACCTGGAACGCGAAAAATTAAATTCATGTTTTGCATTATGTAAAGAAAATAAATTTTTAGATTAAAATACCTGTTAGTACATTAGGTTATTGAAAATATTAATAAATGAAAATTGTTGTATAAGGAAAAATGTATTGTTGAAATGTAAGAAAGAAACCACTAGAAAACTAATTTATGCAAAAGCAAAATTAATAAAATAAAATTTGTGAAGTCATTCTTTATATATTTGACCAAGTAATGAAAATTAATAAAAAGAAAAGAAATTAAAATGAAAACTTATCACTAGCGATAGTGATAAAAAGAAACCAAGAAAGAAATGAGTGAAAATTATTATGTTGTTAAATTTATATTTACTAAAATGTTAAAATTGAGTTACAGAAGCAGTGTACTATAGAAATGCCAAGGACACAAAAGAAAAGGTGATAAGGATAGGTGTAAATAGATTAAAATAAAATGTGTAGAGAAAATGATAAATGTAATAGTTTAAATGAAATGTAATAATTTTTGCAACTAGAATAAGAGTACAAGAAAGAAAAAAATAATTAAAATTTCTTTTTAAAACGGGGGACGTTGAGACGGCCAAATAAACAGTCTCAAACGGAAGATTTTGTTTGTGGCAATCTTTTAAAAATATTAAATTATGAAAGTTTAGAATTCACATCGCTGCTATGAAACGTTGCGGACTAGCAACGTTGGTATCTCTTTAAGGAAACAAGGCCGGCCCGAACAGGTCGACTTTGTTCGCAAAACGGAGCAAATGCAGGAAATTAATTATTTCTTCTAGCTTGTAAGATTTAATATAAAATAAATTTGTATTTCTAACAAACCAAAACATAAAAATAAAATATGAAAATAGAAGTTGAAAATAAAAGTATGAAACAAAAAGTAGAAGAGAATTGTTTTATGATAAGAAGAAAGAAATTATTAAATAAACAGATTATTATTAAAGAATAAGAATATGGTACAACTCACAAATATACAATTTGGGCACTAGATCTGATTTTCACTTTTGTTTTTACTTTTGTTAAAACTTAATAGTTTATGTTTAATACATATATTTTTTAGTTAATTTGATTTGTGTATCTTCACTGAGGATGACGACAAATTAGTCGTTGAAACGCGTATGAAATAAAAAAATTGTATATTTGTGAGTTGCACCATATTTTTATTCTTTAATTATAACTTTCACTCACAAGCTAGCTCGAAAATTATTAAAAACAGATTATTGTTAAGAAACAAATTTATTAACAAAAGTCTTACACAATGTAATTAATAAATGGTTAAATAAATTTTAAGGACGTTGAAAATTGTTCAGTGCGGATATATAATATTTTCAAGTGACTTAAAAGTACAACTTACGATCGGAAAGGGCTAGAACTGTGCTTCAAGTTTGTAACAACGTCTTGAATGGTGGAAAAGAATATGGTGTCAAAAAAATATTAATGTATTACACCAGAAGTGACATATATAAAGCCTCGGCGAAAAAACGTACAAAAATCTAATTCTGAAAGTTAAATTTAGACACTATCATACAAGTCAAAACTGGTCTTGTACAACCGATAAACCAGGTGGCGGGAAGGGGTGAGCCCGCTAGCCAGGAATATCGTGGACTCGGCGATCAGCTTTAGAAGACGACGGACGAGTTCTGTCCGAGATCCAGAAACAAAATCCAGGATGCTGTACCGTGGCTGAGGACGATACCAAGCCCAGATGGACGTGAAGATGACCTGCTGTCGAACACCCGCGAAACGAACTACAATTTTTAACAGCGTAAAATGTAATAATAAGTAATAATACGGCGATAAAATCGATCGGTGACGATGGCTGCAGAAAGAAGACTCCAGCAAAACCAGGAAAATCACAGCCATCCCAGTGAGAGCTTTTGGGGCAGGTCTTAATTTTAATATCATTAACCATTTATTAAATATAGTAAATTTTTTTCTAAATTCATGTAATAAAATTTCAAAATATGTAAAAAAATGTGTTCTCTTATTGAAAATTAATAATTTAAAGAATGTATAAACAAATGACTAATTTTTGAACTGTAATAAAATCATTGATAATGAATTAAAAATAAGATGAAATATTAAGCAACAAGTTCAATTATCTTAAGATAAAAAAATTAGAAATTTAACGTTTTAAATAAATTCATGTATTATTCAATCAACTGTTAAATTTGATGCTAAGATCAGACTTACAAACAATTAGGAACTTTATAAGAAATTTAAATTAATATCAAGTGTAAAGAATTGCATATAAAATTACTATAAAAACAAATAACAAAGATTTACAGAAATTAACGTAGAAAAATATATAATGTCAGAGGAATGGAACTTTAACTAATATTTAAATTTTTAAAAGCTAATAAAACACAAGTAAGAACAAACGAAAATTGTTTCAAAATTATTAAACACAACCTGTGGTAAAAGTAGTAATTAAAATTGTATGAAATTTTTCCAACCAGTAACCAGTAAAAAAACTAATTAATTCAATTAAAGCCATAAGAAAGTTATAGATAAATTTTTAGTGAACCGAAAGTATAAAATATGTTTAAACAAATGGTTGGTTTTTGAAAAACAAAGTCCAGGAATTTATTCACTGGCAGATCACGCTCGACACACTACAGGTACCAGGATTTGGTAAGTCGGGTGCGATCATATTTTGACCGCGGCTATACTAGAGCGTTTCGGCCCTACAGTGTCCATCATCACCAGGCGCAAAGAGGTAGGTCGTGGAACGTGAACTTCGGGGACAAGGTTTCTGATCTCTAGATGTGTAACATAAAGGTTTTACCATGGCAGTGTGTGTGTGTGTGTGTGTGTGTGTGTGTGTGTGTGTGTGTGTGTGTGTGTGTGTGTGTGTGTGTGTGTGTGTGTGTGTGAGTGTGAGTGTGTGTGAGTGTGTGTGTGTGTGTGTGAGTGTGTGTGTGTGTGTGTGTGTGTGTGTGTGTGTGTGTGTGTGTGTGTGTGAGAGAGAGAGTGTGAGTGTGTGTGTGTGTGTGTGTGTGAGTGTGAGTTTGAGTGTGTGTGTGTGTGTGTGTGTGTGTGTGTGTGTGTGTGTGTGTGTGTGTGTGTGTGTGTGTGTGTGTGTGTGTGTGTGTGTGTGAGTGTGAGTGTGTGTGTGTGTGTGTGTGTGTGTGTGTGAGTGTGTGTGTGTGTGTGTGTTTGAATTTTCATGTTGCTATTTTTCAATTAAATAGTTTACATTGAGTGTCACAGTTAGTCTGTCATTCCTAGCATTGTCATTAACTTTTGTGGAAGCTTTTCAGAAGATCTCCATTAATGACTCCTATGAACTCTCGCCATAAGAGTTATGGAGACAAAGCTGGAAATGGCAGATAACAGTGACACTTCAAACATTACTAATCATGCTAGAACGTTATCATAAGTGAAATAGTTTTCCGTTAAATAAAATCGTTGTATGTCCTACCAATTAGATAGATAATAAGCAAAATATACATTGCATAATTAATTATAAAGTACTAAAAATTTCAAAGTGTACACACCACACCCTAAAGGAGTATCTTCTGATTAAAGTGAGTAATCAAGTTATCTGGTAATTAAGATATTTTAACTACTTTTACCTTAGCGACTATCGTTCGAAACAATACTGTATTTGCTTTGGGAAACTAACCACGAGTCACGTCTTCTACCTCACCCTCCCTTCCTTTCAATATCTCCCTAACTTATAGACTGGAGCAATTCGAATGGTTGTGTATTTAAACAAAGTACACCAACGTCAACGACACAATATCTGCCTCCTATAATCCTTCACGTACACTGCTCATGTGTACTCCTATATACAGCAATTCTCCGATAGTAGCCTATATATAATGCAACTCGATAAAGTACAGCTCCCTACATCATAGACATCTTATAACTCTCAATAACTTGACCTAACACTTTTTTACATATAAAACGAGAAACAATATAGTCTTGGTTCTATAACGAACTGATTTATTTATTCAGATTATTTATTTATATCACTAATTTCAATACTATAATCAAGAAATATATAATACACGAATGTTAATAAGTTAATAAATTAGTAGATTTAAAATCAATAAGTTAATCTTCTGAATGTATATATATGAATGTTTGTATGTGTGTATGTATGTGTGAACTTTGTGCATTACCAAACCACTAATCCGATCGCCATGAAACTTTGGGAAATTGTTGAGGCACACCTGGGAAGTATTCTGGCGGCATAATAATTTTTTCCAACGTGTAATTTTTAAGCTCCAAAATACCATAAAATATTACTTTCTATCTTATCTTGAGACATTTCATTGAACTCTTTCCAAACTTTGGTTGCTAGGCAACACTCAACAATCTAAAATTATTTTCCAACACATTTCAAACAATACAATACCAAAAATTGTATATATCCGAGTACACTTCAATAGATAACATTAAATCAAGAACTTTTATTGTCACATTTTCTTCGATTGACTACGATAAGCTCAGCTATTATTATGTTAATAAAATACTAAATTAAGTTTAGCTAATGTTCATTTGACGTTTAGGCTATACGAAGTTCGACGCGCCAGCTAGTAGATAATACAATGAAGTTAATGAAAGTCAATAGAGCGGCGATCAAGTGTAATATCTATAAAACTAAACTTTTATAAAACTGGCAAAATTTTATTGCAAATCAATATTTAATGTTAGAACATAGTGACATTATAAAAATCAAATTTAAGAAAGAGAGTAAATTTATGAGATTCCCAACGCTCTTTTAGATAATGAAGAAAGTTTAGAACGTAAACCATAAAAATAATTATTTTCTTTCAAAACTTTTCCCTAGAACTATACAAGAACTAACTGTAAACAGAATCATAAAGTAAATCCTAAAGGATAATGAGCCACTGTTATGACGACCAAGCTTAAATCAGTTTACTAATGCTTGTGCAATCATTGTACAACAAGCGATGAAATTTGCTTCAGCCTATCTTATGTTAAAGTGTGTGCTTTTAAAGCAATGGAATTTTAATTTCTCAATATATTCATCTTTATTATTGTTAGAAATATTGCTGTACATTTGAGTACATTCTTCTGCATTGAAAACGTCGAAATATTATTGTTCGTTGACGCGTTTCGGATTAATTCCTTTATCAAAACATTATTGTTCATTGACGCGTTTCTGATTAAATCTGTTATCAAAATATTATTGTTTGTCAACGCATTTCGATTAACTCCATTATTAAAATAGTACTGTATTGTTCGTTAACACGTTTCTGATTAACTTTATTATCAAAACATTATTGTTCGTTGATGCTTTTCGGATTAATTCCTTTATCAAAACATTATTGTTCATTAACGCGTTTCGGATTAACTCCATTATCAAAATGCATTATCAAACTCCATTATTGTTTTTTATGCGTTAAGGATCACTTGCATTTAAGAAGTAAAAATTTTAAAGTTTTGATAACGGAGTTAATCCGAAACGCGGTAACGAACGATGTTTTGTTGTTAGGAAAGGAAGAATAATCTATTCAAATGTATACCATGAGTTTTTGTTAATACTTTCTCCTGGACCTAACCAATCAGAAGGGTTATTAAAGGTACGGAAGACCTGACCATTCGTAAGGTTTTACTGGTTCCGAGGGGGAGAGCCATAGTGTCTGGTTGGAGTCTCGACTCGTCCCACGAGCAAGCCGGACAGTCCTTACAGTAAAGCTTTCAGACTGGTACTGCGGATCGTGGCACTAGACTTTCTGTCTCGGCCTTGGTGCTAGTTACCCGGTCGGGAATGGCGTGTTTGGGGGATTGGTGTGGGCTTGGTTTTAAACGCTGACATGAGTGCTATCTTTGTATTCTACGACTTAGAGAAGACGCAAGGCTAAGTACTTGTCAGCACTCTTCTATTTCACCATTTTTTTAATTCTTCTTTCACTTTTCACGACCTCTCTGGCTGTTCTCATTAACAAGGCCTCATTTTCCCTAAAGTTCTTCTACTATATTCTATGCGCCATCTTTACTTGATTTTCTTACAAAGATTTACAAAGGGTCGACACCTCTTTATTTCCACAGGGAACAATTATTCTACTTTAGATCCGCGACACTGTGCTCTCTATGTTGTCTTTTATACCATGTACCAGGAGACCTAATGTTTCTATCTTAATCTTGTCTTTATTCACAAACATTTCCTGTCTCAATAATACTCACACAGACTGATCATCTAAAAACTACAAAAACGAGGCCCTATCACTCAAGATAAATCCAAAACAGTTGAACTCGTCAGAAAAGAATATTTTCAAGTGAACAGAAAAGTAATAATTATAAAGTTATGCATGGAATCGGTTATATCTTAATCACTATACAATTTCAAAATGTTAAAATAATTTAATACCCTGAGAAAGGTATTTTTTTTTCTGCCAAAGTCGTTTAGTTGCAGTAGTCGCGTTGCGGATATGCTCCGTCTGTCAGAACTATGGAGTGATCATTACAGGTGGGGTAACAGATGATCAGTACACAGATGCGTTAGTTTTAATAGACGAATGACACCAATTCAAGTGAAGATAAAATTGCTAAGAATGGTAAGAGGTTACGATTATCCATATATTTATATACTTCCAGAGAAATCGAAAAATATTATCTTTTCAAATTAAAAACCTTAACCACTGTCGTTGTAGTTACAATTTTTACAAATTTTAAAATAAGCCTAAAGCAGTAAAACAGTTATATTGTTATCTACGCGTTTTGACAATTGAATTTACGACGTCTGCTGGCGTGTATTTCAAGATAACATTATTTCATAAAAAAAATTTGTTTTTTTAAAAAATTCCAAGAGCAAGTGAAACGAATGAGGTCAGGTCTAAGCTCATCTCTCTTTGCAGTATTTAATTACATGATGCAATGGTGTCAGATGTTAGGAAGGAAAGCGTAATCCTAATTACTTCCTAATGGCATTAATTTAATTTGCCTTCATTAATCTCTGTTTAATTTAGCTAAACTCCCTCTATTTGTAGGTGATCTCATATAACCTGCGCGCGTCTTTAAACCGTAAAAATAATTATACCCTAAACAATTAATTATAGTGTGTGTGTGTGTGTGTGTGTGTGTGTGTGTGTGTGTGTGTGTGTGTGTGTGTGTGTGTGTGTGTGTGTGTGTGTGTGTGTGTGTGTGTGTGTGTGTGTGTGTGTGTGTGTGTGTGTGTGTGTGTGTGTGTGTGTGTGTGTGTGTGTGTGTGTGTGTGTGTGTGTGTGTGTGTGTGTGTGTGTGTGTGTGTGTGTGTGTGTGTGTGTGTGTGTGTGTGTGTGTGTGTGTGTGTGTGTGTGTGTGTGTGTGTGTGTGTGTGTGTGTGTGTGTGTGTGTGTGTGTGTGTGTGTGTGTGTGTGTGTGTGTGTGTGTGTGTGTGTGTGTGTGTGTGTGTGTGTGTGTGTGTGTGTGTGTGTGTGTGTGTGTGTGTGTGTGTGTGTGTGTGTGTGTGTGTGTGTGTGTGTGTGTGTGTGTGTGTGTGTGTGTGTGTGTGTGTGTGTGTGTGTGTGTGTGTGTGTGTGTGTGTGTGTGTGTGTGTGTGTGTGTGTGTGTGTGTGTGTGTGTGTGTGTGTGTGTGTGTGTGTGTGTGTGTGTGTGTGTGTGTGTGTGTGTGTGTGTGTGTGTGTGTGTGTGTGTGTGTGTGTGTGTGTGTGTGTGTGTGTGTGTGTGTGTGTGTGTGTGTGTGTGTGTGTGTGTGTGTGTGTGTGTGTGTGTGTGTGTGTGTGTGTGTGTGTGTGTGTGTGTGTGTGTGTGTGTGTGTGTGTGTGTGTGTGTGTGTGTGTGTGTGTGTGTGTGTGTGTGTGTGTGTGTGTGTGTGTGTGTGTGTGTGTGTGTGTGTGTGTGTGTGTGTGTGTGTGTGTGTGTGTGTGTGTGTGTGTGTGTGTGTGTGTGTGTGTGTGTGTGTGTGTGTGTGTGTGTGTGTGTGTGTGTGTGTGTGTGTGTGTGTGTGTGTGTGTGTGTGTGTGTGTGTGTGTGTGTGTGTGTGTGTGTGTGTGTGTGTGTGTGTGTGTGTGTGTGTGTGTGTGTGTGTGTGTGTGTGTGTGTGTGTGTGTGTGTGTGTGTGTGTGTGTGTGTGTGTGTGTGTGTGTGTGTGTGTGTGTGTGTGTGTGTGTGTGTGTGTGTGTGTGTGTGTGTGTGTGTGTGTGTGTGTGTGTGTGTGTGTGTGTGTGTGTGTGTGTGTGTGTGTGTGTGTGTGTGTGTGTGTGTGTGTGTGTGTGTGTGTGTGTGTGTGTGTGTGTGTGTGTGTGTGTGTGTGTGTGTGTGTGTGTGTGTGTGTGTGTGTGTGTGTGTGTGTGTGTGTGTGTGTGTGTGTGTGTGTGTGTGTGTGTGTGTGTGTGTGTGTGTGTGTGTGTGTGTGTGTGTGTGTGTGTGTGTGTGTGTGTGTGTGTGTGTGTGTGTGTGTGTGTGTGTGTGTGTGTGTGTGTGTGTGTGTGTGTGTGTGTGTGTGTGTGTGTGTGTGTGTGTGTGTGTGTGTGTGTGTGTGTGTGTGTGTGTGTGTGTGTGTGTGTGTGTGTGTGTGTGTGTGTGTGTGTGTGTGTGTGTGTGTGTGTGTGTGTGTGTGTGTGTGTGTGTGTGTGTGTGTGTGTGTGTGTGTGTGTGTGTGTGTGTGTGTGTGTGTGTGTGTGTGTGTGTGTGTGTGTGTGTGTGTGTGTGTGTGTGTGTGTGTGTGTGTGTGTGTGTGTGTGTGTGTGTGTGTGTGTGTGTGTGTGTGTGTGTGTGTGTGTGTGTGTGTGTGTGTGTGTGTGTGTGTGTGTGTGTGTGTGTGTGTGTGTGTGTGTGTGTGTGTGTGTGTGTGTGTGTGTGTGTGTGTGTGTGTGTGTGTGTGTGTGTGTGTGTGTGTGTGTGTGTGTGTGTGTGTGTGTGTGTGTGTGTGTGTGTGTGTGTGTGTGTGTGTGTGTGTGTGTGTGTGTGTGTGTGTGTGTGTGTGTGTGTGTGTGTGTGTGTGTGTGTGTGTGTGTGTGTGTGTGTGTGTGTGTGTGTGTGTGTGTGTGTGTGTGTGTGTGTGTGTGTGTGTGTGTGTGTGTGTGTGTGTGTGTGTGTGTGTGTGTGTGTGTGTGTGTGTGTGTGTGTGTGTGTGTGTGTGTGTGTGTGTGTGTGTGTGTGTGTGTGTGTGTGTGTGTGTGTGTGTGTGTGTGTGTGTGTGTGTGTGTGTGTGTGTGTGTGTGTGTGTGTGTGTGTGTGTGTGTGTGTGTGTGTGTGTGTGTGTGTGTGTGTGTGTGTGTGTGTGTGTGTGTGTGTGTGTGTGTGTGTGTGTGTGTGTGTGTGTGTGTGTGTGTGTGTGTGTGTGTGTGTGTGTGTGTGTGTGTGTGTGTGTGTGTGTGTGTGTGTGTGTGTGTGTGTGTGTGTGTGTGTGTGTGTGTGTGTGTGTGTGTGTGTGTGTGTGTGTGTGTGTGTGTGTGTGTGTGTGTGTGTGTGTGTGTGTGTGTGTGTGTGTGTGTGTGTGTGTGTGTGTGTGTGTGTGTGTGTGTGTGTGTGTGTGTGTGTGTGTGTGTGTGTGTGTGTGTGTGTGTGTGTGTGTGTGTGTGTGTGTGTGTGTGTGTGTGTGTGTGTGTGTGTGTGTGTGTGTGTGTGTGTGTGTGTGTGTGTGTGTGTGTGTGTGTGTGTGTGTGTGTGTGTGTGTGTGTGTGTGTGTGTGTGTGTGTGTGTGTGTGTGTGTGTGTGTGTGTGTGTGTGTGTGTGTGTGTGTGTGTGTGTGTGTGTGTGTGTGTGTGTGTGTGTGTGTGTGTGTGTGTGTGTGTGTGTGTGTGTGTGTGTGTGTGTGTGTGTGTGTGTGTGTGTGTGTGTGTGTGTGTGTGTGTGTGTGTGTGTGTGTGTGTGTGTGTGTGTGTGTGTGTGTGTGTGTGTGTGTGTGTGTGTGTGTGTGTGTGTGTGTGTGTGTGTGTGTGTGTGTGTGTGTGTGTGTGTGTGTGTGTGTGTGTGTGTGTGTGTGTGTGTGTGTGTGTGTGTGTGTGTGTGTGTGTGTGTGTGTGTGTGTGTGTGTGTGTGTGTGTGTGTGTGTGTGTGTGTGTGTGTGTGTGTGTGTGTGTGTGTGTGTGTGTGTGTGTGTGTGTGTGTGTGTGTGTGTGTGTGTGTGTGTGTGTGTGTGTGTGTGTGTGTGTGTGTGTGTGTGTGTGTGTGTGTGTGTGTGTGTGTGTGTGTGTGTGTGTGTGTGTGTGTGTGTGTGTGTGTGTGTGTGTGTGTGTGTGTGTGTGTGTGTGTGTGTGTGTGTGTGTGTGTGTGTGTGTGTGTGTGTGTGTGTGTGTGTGTGTGTGTGTGTGTGTGTGTGTGTGTGTGTGTGTGTGTGTGTGTGTGTGTGTGTGTGTGTGTGTGTGTGTGTGTGTGTGTGTGTGTGTGTGTGTGTGTGTGTGTGTGTGTGTGTGTGTGTGTGTGTGTGTGTGTGTGTGTGTGTGTGTGTGTGTGTGTGTGTGTGTGTGTGTGTGTGTGTGTGTGTGTGTGTGTGTGTGTGTGTGTGTGTGTGTGTGTGTGTGTGTGTGTGTGTGTGTGTGTGTGTGTGTGTGTGTGTGTGTGTGTGTGTGTGTGTGTGTGTGTGTGTGTGTGTGTGTGTGTGTGTGTGTGTGTGTGTGTGTGTGTGTGTGTGTGTGTGTGTGTGTGTGTGTGTGTGTGTGTGTGTGTGTGTGTGTGTGTGTGTGTGTGTGTGTGTGTGTGTGTGTGTGTGTGTGTGTGTGTATGTATGTATGTATGTATGTATGTATGTATGTATGAACCTTATGCCTTACTAAACCACTGATCCGATCGCCATGAAACCTGGTTTCTGGCTTAGTAAGTCTCAGGGGCGTAGCCAGGGGGCACGCGACCCTTCCCCCATTCCATTTCAGTTTAGGAGTAATATGTTAGCCTGTAAAACGGCGATAGGCTTCTACGAAAAGAGTTTCCCGACGACATAACAATTTTTTTCAACATGTATTTTTTATGTATCAAAATAGCATAAAATATGATTTTCTATCTTATCTCGTCCTAAGACATTTCATTGAATTCATTTCAAATTTTAGTTGCTAGGCAACAATCAACAAATTTAAAATAATTAGACTTAATTTTGAAATCCATGCTTCCCACATAAACAGCTGTATGTGGCTTGTTCACGCGTCGGAAAACCTGATGTATTTCTTTACGCACCAGAGAGAAAACCCAAAAATATTGTACATCCGAGTGTACTTCAATAAATAACATTCAATCAAGAACTTTTACGGTCACACTTTCCTCGATCTACTACGTTCAGATATTATTATGTTAATAAAATACTAAATTAGTCTCAGCTAATGTTAACATGTGATTCATTAACTCTTAGGCGATAGGACGTTCACTGGGTCACCTAGTCTCTTATAAAAATACTGTTTTTCAATTAAATTATTTTTTTAGTTCACACTCTCATTTAATTTTGTTCAAATTTTCAATCTCTAATATCATACTTTTTATTCATTCACTCAAAATCGAATTTATTTTTTTTTAACTTATAGTGGATAATACTTGATTTCAATACAGTTTTTTTCAATAATAATTCATTATTTTAATTTAATAATGAATTAACTTTATGAAGTTATTTAGAGCTCAGTGTTTATTAGAGCATACACACTAGCTAATTAGAACAAACACACTAGTTTATTAAAGCATACACACTAGTTAATTAGACCAAACACATAGTTTATTAAAGCATACACACTAGTTAATTAGAACAAACACATTAGTTTATTAAAGCATACACACTAGTTAATTAGAGCTCAGATATAGATAAAAATTCCCTTCGGTAAAAACTAAAACAGTTCACTCTAAATCTCACTACACACTAGTTAATTAGAACAACCACACTAGTTAATTAAAGCATACACACAAGTTAATTAGAACAAACACGTTAGTTTATTAAAGCACACACACTAGTTAATTAGAACAAACACATTAGTTTATTAAAGCACACACACTAGATAATTAGAGCAAACACATTAGTTTATTAAAGCACACACACTAGTTAATTAGAACAAACACATTAGTTTATTAAAGCACACACACTAGATAATTAGAGCAAACACATTAGTTTATTAAAGCATACACTCTAGTTAATTAGAACAAACACACTAGTTAATTAAAGCAGACACACTAGTTAATTAGAACAAACAGATTAGTTTATTAAAGCACACACACTAGTTAATTAGAACAAACATATTAGTTTATTAAAGCATAGACACTAGTTAATTAGAATAAACACATTAGTTTATTAAAGCACACACACTAGTTAATTAGAACAAACACATTAGTTTATTAAAGCACACACACTAGTTAATTAGAACAAACACACTAGTTAAATAAAGCATACACACTAGTTAATTAGAACAAACACATTAGTTTATTAAAGCATACACACTAGTTAATTAGAACAAACACACTAGTTAATTAAAGCATACACACTAGTTAATTAGAACAAACACATTAGTTTATTAAAGCACACACACTAGATAATTAGAGCAAACACATTTGTTTATTAAAGCATAAACACTAGTTAATTAGAACAAACACATAGTTTATTAAAGCATACACACTAGTTAATTAGACCAAACACATTAGTTTATTAAAGCATAAACACTAGTTAATTAGAACAAACACATAGTTTATTAAAGCATACACACTAGTTAATTAGAACAAACACACTAGTTTATTAAAGCATACACACTAGTTAATTAGAACAAACACATAGTTTATTAAAGCATAAAAACTAGTTAATTAGAACAAACACATTAGTTTATTAAAGCACACACACTAGATAATTAGAGCAAACACATTAGTTTATTAAAGCACACACACTAGTTAATTAGAACAAACACACTAGTTAATTAAAGCATACACACTAGTTAATTAGAACAAACACATTAGTTTATTAAAGCACACACACTAGATAATTAGAGCAAACACATTTGTTTATTAAAGCATAAACACTAGTTAATTAGAACAAACACATAGTTTATTAAAGCATACACACTAGTTAATTAGACCAAACACATTAGTTTATTAAAGCATAAACACTAGTTAATTAGAACAAACACATAGTTTATTAAAGCATACACACTAGTTAATTAGAACAAACACACTAGTTTATTAAAGCATACACACTAGTTAATTAGAACAAACACATAGTTTATTAAAGCATAAAAACTAGTTAATTAGAACAAACACATTAGTTTATTAAAGCACACACACTAGATAATTAGAGCAAACACATTAGTTTATTAAAGCACACACACTAGTTAATTTGAACAAACACACTAGTTAATTAAAGCATACACACTAGTTAATTAAAACAAACACATTAGTTTATTAAAGCACACACACTAGATAATTAGAACAAACACATAGTTTATTAAAGCATAAACGCTAGTTAATTAGAACAAACACATTAGTTTATTAAAGCACACACACTAGATAATTAGAGCAAACACATTAGTTTATTAAAGCACACACACTAGTTAATTAGAACAAACACACTAGTTTATTAAAGCACACACACACTAGTTAATTAGAACAAACACACTTGTTAATTAAAGCATACACACTAGTTAATTAGAACAAACACATTAGTTTATTAAAGCACACACACTAGTTAATTAGAACAAACACATTAGTTTATTAAAGCATACACACTAGCTAATTAGAACAAACACACTAGTTTATTAAAGCATACACACTAGTTAATTAGAACAAACACACTAGTTAATTAAAGCATACACACTAGTTAATTAGAACAAACACATTAGTTTATTAAAGCATACACACTAGTTAATTAGAGCTCAGATATAGATAAAAATTCCCTTCGGTAAAAACTAAAACAGTTCACTCTAAATCTCACTACACACTAGATAATTAGAACAAACACACTAGTTAATTAAAGCATACACACAAGTTAATTAGAACAAACACGTTAGTTTATTAAAGCACACACACTAGTTAATTAGAACAAACACATTAGTTTATTAAAGCACACACACTAGGTAATTAGAGCAAACACATTAGTTTATTAAAGCACACACACTAGTTAATTAGAACAAACACACTTGTTAATTAAAGCATACACACTAGTTAATTAGAACAAACACATTAGTTTATTAAAGCACACACACTAGTTAATTAGAACAAACACACTAGTTAATTAAAGCATACACACTAGTTAATTAGAACAAACACATTAGTTTATTAAAGCATACACTCTAGTTAAATAGAACAAACACACTAGTTAATTAAAGCACACACACTAGTTAATTAGAACAAACACATTAGTTTATTAAAGCACACACACTAGTTAATTAGAACAAACATATTAGTTTATTAAAGCATAGACACTAGTTAATTAGAATAAACACATTAGTTTATTAAAGCACGCACACTAGTTAATTAGAACAAACACATTAGTTTATTAGAGCACACACACACTAGTTAATTAGAACAAACACACTAGTTAATTAAAGCATACACACTAGTTAATTAGAACAAACACATTAGTTTATTAAAGCATACACACTAGTTAATTAGAACAAACACACTAGTTAATCAAAGCATACACACTAGTTAATTAGAACAAACCCAATAGTTTACTAAAGAATACACACTAGTTAATTATAACAAACACAATAGTTTATTAAAGCATACACACTAGTTAATTAGAACAAACACACTAGTTAATTAAAGCATACACACTAGCTAATTAGAACAAACACACTAGTTAATTAAAGCATACACACTAGTTATTTAGAACAAACACATTAGTTTATTAAAGCATACACACTAGTTAATTAGAACAAACACACTAGTTAATTAAAGCATACACACTAGTTAATTAGAACAAACACATTAGTTTATTAAAGCACACACACTAGATAATTAGAGCAAACACATTAGTTTATTAAAGCATAAACACTAGTTAATTAGAACAAACACACTAGTTAATTAAAGCATACACACTAGTTAATTAGAACAAACACATTAGTTTATTAAAGCATACACTCTAGTTAATTAGAACAAACACACTAGTTAATTAAAGCACACACACTAGTTAATTAGAACAAACACATTAGTTTATTAAAGCACACACACTAGATAATTAGAGCAAACACATTAGTTTATTAAAGCACACACACACTAGTTAATTAGAACAAACACACTTGTTAATTAAAGCATACACACTAGTAATTAGAGCTCAGATATAGATAAAAATTCCCTTCGGTAAAAACTAAAACAGTTCACTCTAAATCTCACTACACACTAGTTAATTAGAACAGACACACTAGTTAATTAAAGCATACACACAAGTTAATTAGAACAAACACGTTAGTTTATTAAAGCACACACACTAGTTAATTAGAACAAACACATTAGTTTATTAAAGCACACACACTAGATAATTAGAGCAAACACATTAGTTTATTAAAGCACACACACTAGTTAATTAGAACAAACACACTTGTTAATTAAAGCATACACACTAGTTAATTAGAACAAACACATTAGTTTATTAAAGCAAACACACTAGTTAATTAGAACAAACACATTAGTTTATTAAAGCACACACACTAGATAATTAGAGCAAACACATTAGTTTATTAAAGCACACACACTAGTTAATTAGAACAAACACACTAGTTAATTAAAGCATACACACTAGTTAATTAGAACAAACACATTAGTTTATTAAAGCATACACTCTAGTTAATTAGAACAAACAGACTAGTTAATTAAAGCACACACACTAGTTAATTAGAACAAACACATTAGTTTATTAAAACACACACACTTGTTAATTAGAACAAACATATTAGTTTATTAAAGCATAGACACTAGTTAATTAGAATAAACACATTAGTTTATTAAAGCACACACACTAGTTAATTAGAACAAACACATTAGTTTATTAAAGCACACACACTAGTTAATTAGAACAAACACATTAGTTTATTAAAGCATACACACTAGTTAATTAGAACAAACACACTAGTTAATTAAAGCATACACACTAGTTAATTAGAACAAACCCATTAGTTTATTAAAGAATACACACTAGTTAATTATAACAAACACAATAGTTTATTAAAGCATACACACTAGTTAATTAGAACAAACACACTAGTTAATTAAAGCATACACACTAGCTAATTAGAACAAACACACTTGTTAATTAAAACATACACACTAGTTATTTAGAACAAACACATTAGTTTATTAAAGCATACACACTAGTTAATTAGAACAAACACACTAGTTAATTAAAGCATACACACTAGTTAATTAGAACAAACACATTAGTTTATTAAAGCATGCACACTATTTAATTAGAACAGACACACTAGTTAATTAGAACAAACACATTAGTTTATTAAAGCATACACACTAGTTAATTAGAACAAACACACTAGTTAATTAAAGCATACACACTAGCTAATTAGAACAAACACACTTGTTAATTAAAACATACACACTAATGAATTAGAACAAACACATTAGTTAATTAAAACATACACACTAGTTAATTAGAACAAACACATTAGTTTATTAAAGCATACACACTAGTTAATTAGAACATGACACACTAGTTAATTAAAGCATACACACTAGTTAATTAGAACAAACACACTAGTTAATTAAAGCATACACACTAGTTAATTAGAACAAACACATTAGTTTATTAAAGCTTACACACTAGTTAATTAGAACAAACACATTAGTTTATTAAAGCACACACATTAGTTAATTAGAACAAACACTTTAGTTTATTAAAGCATACACACTAGTTAATTAGAACAAACACATTAGTTTATTAAAGCATACACACTAGTTAATTAGAACAAACACATTAGTTTATTAAAGCATACACACTAGTTAATTAGAACAAACACATTAGTTTAATAAAACACACACACTAATTAATTAGAACAAACACATTAGTTTATTAAAGCACACACACTAGTTAATTAGAACAAACACATTCGTTTATTAAAGCATACATGCTAGTTAATTAGAATAAACACATTCGTTTATTAAAGCACACACGCTAGTTAATTAGAACAAACACATTAGTTTATTAAAGCATACACACTAGTTAATTAGAACAAACACATTAGTTAATTAAAGCATACACACTAGTTAATTAGAACAAACACATTAGTTTATTAAAGCATACACACTAGTTAATTAGAACAAACACATTAGTTTATTAAAGCATACACACTAGTTAATTAGAACAAACACATTAGTTTATTAAAGCATACACACTAGTTATTTACAACAAACACATTAGTTTAATAAAACACACACACTAATTAATTAGAACAAACACATTAGTTTATTAAAGCACACACACTAGTTAATTAGAACAAACACATTCGTTTAATAAAACACACACATACTGGTTAATTAGAACAAAACCCATTAGTTAATTTAAGCACACACACTAGTTAATTAGAACAAACACATTAGTTTATTAAAGCACACACACTAGTTAATTAGAACAAACACATTAGTTTATTAAAGCATACACACTAGTTAATTAGAACAAACACATTAGTTTATTAAAGCATACACGCTAGTTAATTAGAAAAAACACATTCGTTTATTAAAACACACACGCTAGTTAATTAGAACAAACACATTAGTTTATTAAAGCGTACACACTAGTTAATTAGAACAAACACATTAGTTTATTAAAGCATACACACTAGTTAATTAGAACAAACACATTAGTTTATTAAAGCGTACACACAAGTTAATTAGAACAAACACATTAGTTTATTAAAGCATACACACTAGTTAATTAGAACAAACAGATCTGAATTTTCTTGATGTAATCGTCTTGAATTTACTGATTAAACTAATTTTAAAAATACTTAACTATGTGAATACGTAATTGCTTACTTGCTGACGCGTTTAAAAAAAATCGTTCCTTTTACGAACCTAGCCTATACTGGCGGCATCGGTTAGGTGTAAAGGCTCTAACGGGAATGAATTTATGACTGTGGAATAGGGTGGATTGTTTTGGTTGTGTGTCATATAATAGAAAAGGCTGTTGGCTTCAAAGTGTGTGATCATTTAATACGTTTTTTAATCTGTTGCGTTTTGTTTGTATATTTCATATTAGTTTAAGGTTGTTAGTTTTTTACTTTGTTTTAATGTGTGTAGAACATTTAAATTAGTGTGTGTGTGTGTTGGGTTTTTTAGGTGTTTTGCGTAGCTGGATATAGGGTTTGTTTTTTTTGGGGGGGTAATGTGATCTTCGAAGCCTGTATAGAATGGCCTGCTGGCCGATGTAATAGCTGGGACAATCGTTACAAGTTAATTTGTAAATACCTGAAAGGTTGTATTTGTCAGTTTCCTTTTGAAAAGGTTGTATGTACTGTCTGAAAGTGTTTGTTGTTTTGTAGGATATTTAGTAATGGAGGTTTTTAATGTGGAGGCTATGTTGTGTGTGTTTTTGTTGTGGTATGTGAGGGATATGTATTTGTTGTTGTTTGTGTGGTTTGTCTGCGTGGCCGTTTGATCGAAACAGATTAGTTTCGGTGACGACGTCGCCTTCATCAGTGCTTGGCTACTACTC
>JBAIZL010000010.1:89113533-89236033 GCA_036971475.1 Prosapia bicincta | reverse complement strand
AAGTTAACAATCTAACAACCTTCAGTTAACAAATATTCTGGTCGCAAGTAATATAAAATGTGTAATAAGAAATAAATAAAGCACCAGAGGGGATGTTCTGAAGAATTTCCTCACACACAGCTCTGCAAGTTTCAAAACCGTTCTCCCTTAATTAATTTTAAAAATACTTAACTAAGTGAATACGTAATTGCTTACTTGCTGACGCGTTTCAAAACATTCGTTCCTTTTACGAAGCTAACCCTCTACTGGCGGCATCGGTTAGGTGTAAAGGCTCTAACGTGAATGGATTTATGACTATGGAATGGGGTGGGTTGTTTGAGTTGTGTGTCATATAATAGAAAAGACTGTTGGCTTCAAAGTGTGTATGATCATTTAATACGTTTTCTTTATCTGATGCGTAGTGTTTGTATATTTCATATTTTTCTGAGGTTTTTAGTTTTTTTACTTTGTATTAATATGTGTAGAACATTTAAATTAGTCTGTATGTCGGTGTGTGTGTGTGTGTGTGTGTGTGTGTGTGTGTGTGTGTGTGTGTGTGTGTGTGTGTGTGTGTGTGTGTGTGTGTGTGTGTGTGTGTGTGTGTGTGTGTGTGTTGGGTGGTTTTAGGTATTTTGCGTAGCTGGATTTAGGGTTTGTTTGTTTTTTGGGGGTAATGTGTTCTTCGAAGCGTGAATAGAATGACCTGCCGGTTTGGCCGATGTAATAGTTGGGACAATCGTTACAAGTTAATTTGTAAATACCTGAGAGTCTGTATTTGTCAGTTTCTTTTTGAAAAGTTGTATGTACTGTCTGAAAGTGTTTGTTGTTTTGTAGGATATTTAGTAATGGAGGTTTTTGATTAAGGAGGCTAATTTGTATGTGTTTTTGTTGTGGTAGGTGAGGGATATGTATTTGTTGTTTTTTGTGTGATTTGTCTGCGTGGCCGTTTGATGGTGTTTATGTTTTATTTTCCTGAGAATGTTGTCTATGAGTGTGTGTTGGTAGCCATTTTGTTGAGCGATGTATTTTATGGTATTAAGTTCTTCGTCGTAGTCTTTCTGTAGCACTGGTATGTTGATTAGGCGGTGTAACATATGATTAAATGCAGCGTGTTTGTGTTGTCTGGGGTGATTAGCCATTAAACGCTCACTGAGTAGAAATCACAGAACCACAGTTACTAATAAATTCCTCTACAATAAACGCACGATGCTCACCAAGCCAAGCCATTATGCACACTGAAAATAGCACGTACACCGCTTATAAACAATACCCACACCACATCAGTGCTGCCACTGCGACTCACACAACGGTTTCTTCAAATACCGGATGTTTTCTTGCCGGACCCTGTACAACAATATTCATGTTTTTAACCATTACAAAAATCTATCTTTACTAATTTTGATCACTAATGTAACTAATACACATAAAATTTAATTATAAGACTTAATTATAGTTGAAAACAAGTAATATAAAAAAAATGATTCAAGTCAATTCTACTTAAATCAAAAAAGACAAATTTTATTTTATTAAATTTTCACTTTAAAACTACAATTAATATAAATATGTATATACATATGTCAGAATAACAATATTAACTAGCAAAACAGAAAACGAATTTCCTTGCAATTTTCCATATTCCATTATATGTATGGTGGTGGACTGTTATTTTTGTTTGTTACTATTTAAACGCTGTCTTTTTACGTCGATTACATTGTGCTGTAGTTTATTTTCCCTTTTTCCGCTTGTGAAGCAAGGATCGATTACTTTAATCCAGTTTGTTTGTTTATTTCATTTTTTCATTCATTTTTAATCCTAGAGCATTATTTACGATGTTGTGTGTTAACCATGGCAACAATTTAAGGTTGTGCAACGCAGGTTTCTAAGACAACCTAATGGGGGAAAAATATAATGCATATACATCTTTGAAAAGTACACTTCGAGCTATGGGAGTGCCAAAGAGCTAGACTTTGAACATGAAGATTCTTAGTCTGACCTAGACCCCCAAATTCTTATAATTTAATTATTGAATAAATATTTGAAAAAACTATATTAACATCAATTGCCATCCAGTATATATTTTTAAAAAATTATTTGAACTTGATTGGATGAATTAAAACATATTTTATTAATGATTAAAAATTTGTGCAAGGTGTGTGTGTATGTGTGTGTGTGCGTGTGCGCGTGTGCGTGTGCGGGTGTGGGTGCGTGCGTGCGCGCGCGCGCTCGTGTGTGTGTGTGTGTGTGTGTGTGTGTGTGTGTGTGTGTGTGTGTGTGTGTGTGTGTGTGTGTGTGTGTGTGTGTGTGTGTGTGTGTGTGTGTGTGTGTTTGTGTCAGGAGAGTGTGAGCTAATAATATAAGGAATTTAAAAAACTTCCAACAGAGAGTGGTAGGGTTTTTGTGTCGTTTTTTTGTCGACTTTCAGAAAACATTTTAAAAACGTACTTACCTCTGTGAAAGCTGAGATCAAAGAGAACAAAGCAAGCCCTGCCGGGGATTTCTACAATGGGATTAACGTCAATACCAAGGGAAACCTTCCCACTCCCCTCCACACCGAAATCGACAATATAATACCATGGGTCTACAAATGAATGTGTGATGGTGAGGATGGGGGGGGGATTACTGGTGCCATCAGCTAGAGGCACAACCAATACTGTCCTCTAGTAGGTACTGGTACGCCTCATGAAGCGGGAGTAGATCTTACTGTGAGTATTCCTAACCCACTCCATATCAGTAACGGGGGTAGATACGATATTGATAATTTTGACGATATTTCTAATATCGATAATTACTAAATTAGAAAAATTATTAGTTTGACAAACAATTATTGAAAATACCCTTTCTAAACACTGTAAAAACAGTCCGTGAAATTGATTTAATTTTATGCAACTAAAATAGTTATGTTTTTACTATTACATGAAAAATTCAGTATTTGGGGTATTGTGATATGAGTAAAACGCGTTTGTATAGTAATGTTGGTGTCATTCAATGTTCGCCTGGTGTGAACAGCGTTACTTTAGTTTCATGAAGTTTTTCTCCTTCTATTTCATAAATGCACTTGTATTTGTAAGTTTATTAGTTATTGTTTGATGAGTTAATATTGGTTTCAGCATTAAATGTCATCGACTTTTGTAACTAAAAATATATTTCAATTAGATTGTATTAATAATAAATTATTCGTCAATCTATCCAAAACTTGTCAATAGTAGCACAAACATTTAATGTTAAATAAGGACAGCCATTGACAATTCATTTGTTAACTTACTTAACAATAAAAAAGTGATTACAGGTTTATAATTAAAAAATATCATTCTATTCTGTGCCAAAAGAGTGAAAGAACTATAATTAAGGTTTTTTCTTTAATAAATACTCGAGTTTTGTAGTCCATTATGTTCGGTTAATCTTAATTAATCACTTTAATATTAGTTTATGACTATCCGCACTTTAAATTTGTATCAAAGTTCGGAGTCGTAAACTAATGTTAAAGTGATTAATTACTAAATACTGTTTATATAGAACTACACTGTGTATGATTTTTACATAAAGACCAATCTTCGTCCCTGGGTTTCCTGTAATTTTTCACTCAAATTTTAAAAATCTGATCAGAGCTAACTCCTTTTTTTTATTTGGAAAAATATTTATATGATCTGTGTTTTGTCATTCAAGTCCATTGAGGGTTTTAATTTGGTTTACATTTTATTTTTATTACAAATCTTTTAGTCTTGTTATTTATATATTTGAGCCTAGTTAAATATATATTTAACTAAGCACATTATAAATCCAAAGTGATAAGATAAGATAATACTAAAAACAAATAACAACAAAACTCTTTAAACTAAAAATTACACTGCCTTGGGGCACAGATCCAAATAGGAGCAACACATAAGGAATTAAACTTTCAGTTGAAAGCTAGACATATATTTCACAATATAATTATATCAATATATATATATTTGTTGATTCAATCTACACATGAGCAACTAGTTATCACAAGAACACATAAAAGTGCATACAAATAACAACAAAAACACCTAATCAAACTTCGCCGAACATCTTGTATCCACAAACCAAGACTACATAAACATAACATCCAACCTACAAATTCTTCAAAAACAAAACCAAATAGCCAACGATACACAACCAAACAATACAAAATATACAAAGATTTCAAACTAATAAACCATACACACATACTGAATACCCAATTACATTATAACTCACACACACACTTTTCGACATTATAACTCCTAAAACTCACCAAAATACGCCCACATCCACAACCTAATATCTCACCCCCACCCCAATCAACAAAAACCTTGAGATCAATTTTGGTCTGAGTTGACAATGGGACACATCTCTCGAAACGGCTACCTTCAACAAACATTTTGAAAGAAACACCAAGATAATGATTAACAGATTGATTATTATTAAATATTGTTAAACATAAATAAAGAACTAGACACCATTAAATATCTAGCATACACAAATGGATGCAACACCACAATTATAGGCAAACTATGACACAATATACAAAAAAGCACTTAACACTACAGAGAGGGAAAACAAATACATCACAATACCATACATATATATATATTTGCAATACAAAATACAAAGATAAACTACAAGCGCCAGGCATATACAAATTAAACTGCAACAAATTCTACATTGGGCAAACAGGGCGCAGATTCAAATAAAGAGTCGAAGAACACAAACAGAACACCAACTCAGCATTTTACAATCACATAAAAGAAACAGGACACAAATACACGGACATTTACCATTACCTAGAAATCTTACACATCAACAAAATAGGACCACATATCAACACACTAGAACATAATGATATTTACAAACACACAAAAACACAAAAAGTACAAACATATTAAACGAACAAACACAATACAAATCACAAATACTATTTGACACTATCCGAAAACCTCCCTTTAATATTATCACCAAACAACTACAAGCAGAAGACACTGATGAAGATCGCCAAGGAGCGATCAAAAACGTACTGTCTCAGTAAGTTTTTACTAATTTACAAAATTTAAAGTTCGGATAATCGTAAACTAATATAAAAGTGACATTGATTATTATTATTCATTACACTTGTTTGTATTATCTTGGTAAAAAAACACCTACATGCTGATTTATTCAGCAGACGCATTTCCCGCTAGGTCAGCGCATTTTTCAATGCTGTGAAATACTGACAAGACTGTTGCTCAGGTGTGTTGTGTGGGTGTGAGTCTGTGGTGTATTTTTGTTCTGTGGTGTGTTATTGTTCCTAAAGTAGTTGTTAATTATGTGCTCAAATAAAGTGTTTGATTGGGAGTGAGTTTTGTCATTTAGAATGTGTTGTAGATTGTATTTATGGTGTTTATATATTTCATAGTTTTCTACTGTGTTAAGTTTTTTGCTTTTATTGGTTTAATGTAGGACTTTTAGATTGGTGTCTATGTCAGTCTGTGAGTGTAGTGTGTTTTGCATGTGTATGGCGAAATTTGATTTGGGTTGTGTCTTTCTTATCTGCTTTACGTGTTCGTTGTATCTTGTGGTAAATGTTCTCCCTGTTTGCACTATGTAGAAGCAGGGAAAGTTGTTGTATGTAATCTTGTATACCCCTGCCCTCTCGTACATAAATACTATAAACACCATTAATACTATCCACAACACATTCTAAATGACAAAACTCACTCCCAATCAAACACTATATTTGAGCGCATTATTAACAACTACTCTATGAACAATAACACACCATAGAACAGTAATAAACCACAGACTCAAACTGACACAACACACCTGAGCAACAGTCTTGTCAGTATTTCACAGCATTGAAAAATGCGCTGACCTAGCGCAAAACATGTCTGCTGAATAAATCAGTAAGTAGTGGTATTTTTGAAAGATAATATAAACAAGTGTAATTTTTATAAAAACCTCAAGATGTACAACACAAAACTACGAGTTTTATTATTATTCAATCACTAGAATAAATTATTTCCCCATATAATGTTATACTTTTACTAAAGGGATATAGGTCTAGGTACTAACATCTTTTTCACTAATAATACTTGAGCATATGTTATGTTACACTTGCTTAGTATACTTTTTGATTATTGAGAACATCAGTTTCGGGAGATGTGACCCGTCTCAAGTGAAATGGAATCAAATAATTATAACATTCTTTTATTATTTATTCCAAAAATGTTAGCAAATGTGAAATGGTACTGGCAAGGCAGTACCTATAGTCTCTAGAGAAAAGATACAAGTAACAGCCAACTCTGATACCGCAGTACTAAAGAACCATTAAGGTTACACGAGGTGATCAATGTGGGAACTGGGAATCCTTGTAATGTGTATATATTTAAACAGAAAGCTTGCTAAGGTTCTGGAGAATATCCGTAAGATCATGAAATAATAAATTCTTAGTGAAGCAGTAGAATGAGTGATTATTATAGGATTTTTGTTTATATCAAGTAGACTGAAAACATAGGTGAGATCAACGATGAGGGGTTTTTTTGTAATTCTGTTACTGTAATTCTTGTATATCATGATATTTACATCTTTATGGTGTCAATTTTAACAAATTTAAACAAAAAATGCTGGGTTTTATTTTATAATCATTTTAATTCAAATAATATATATATATATATATATATATATACAATACTATAATATATATAATATTTTCAATACTACAAACAATTATTGCTGAAGTAAATAATTTTAACAAAACATTCTTAGTCAGTTTATATTTAGGCCAAAAAGGATTTTTTAATTTCTGTTCATTTTTATTAATAGTAGTTAGTTATTTTATTAATAATTAAAATATTATAAATATATTAACATAACCTAAGCATGAAAACAGCTGCTCCACCACATATCCTATAACATCAAATCAGCTGTTTTATAAAATCATATGTTATGACATATTTTCGGTCAAATGGAACGAAGTAACTATTTTTCATACCTCTCACATTTTGTGAATAGTTTTTCTCCCATATAAAACTAAAATTAATTCATTAAATTTAATCAATTAATTAATATTTGATAGAACTGCATTAACATCAAGTGTCATCTACTACAAGTTTTAAAATATGTATTTGAACTAAGTGGATGAATAAAAAGTATTTTGTTAACGATTACAAATATGATAAAGATATATATATATATATATATATATATATATAGGGAGAGTGTGAACTTTTAGAAGGTATTGAAAAAGATATGCTTCTAATCTTTTTCTCTTTGCAAATAGACTTATTAGCAATATCTTTTCATCCTTAGTGGAAACTTTCTTTATCCTGCACCAAGTCAAAAATCCTATTTCTTTCCTTATAATATCTGTATTTTATACATTCTCTAAATATTATTCTATGAGTCAAAAAGCCTCAATGTAACAGGAACACCATATACTAATGTAACTTTTAATTGGCCAAGCTAAATCAACTTCTGACCAAGATTTTATACCAAGACTGCTTTTTTCTAATCAAGTAGTTTCTGTAATATATTACTTTTGGAGTTCTGCATAGTTTAATGACATGCATTGTTGTTTTTTGTAGAAATGTACATTTAAACTCCAATTATCCAAACTTCGACCATCCAAATCACTCATGAATCCCTTTCAGATATTCAGAAAAAAAGCTAAGAAGGAAATGTACTGTGATTTCCAAAATAATGATTCTGTCTACATGTATTATGGATGCTGAGACTCAGTGCAATTCTGTATAGGGTTACATTCGTAACCAGGCGGGCAGTCATGGTACTCTTTAATTAGTCGGCCAGTGTGACTTACTCATTCGATCGGTCTGTGGTTTTGTTTGTTCGCCATGGCTTCTAAAAAGAAATGAGTTATTTTATCACTAACAGATAAACTAAAATTTATGGATCAATCAGATAAATAAGTTACAAGTAAACGTTAGGCTGAGATGTACCTACACTTTCAAACTTCGAGTCAGTGCTTGAAAATTAATTCAGTTCTTCAGTCAGTTAATAATTTATTAATTCAGTCAGTTCTTCAAGAAAATCAATGAAGGTAGCAACAAACCATTTTCAAGTAGTTTTGCAATGAGAAAACCGAATTTCAAATCTGATTCTTTGTGGAAAAGTTATGAACTTTTTTTGCAACGTTCTTACAGTTTTTAATTAAAACTGGCCTTTTTTCCAAAAAAACAATCCAACTAGGGCCCAGTACCAATTGATTCAGATACTTTTGGTTAAACTGTATTATGTTAAGTAATAGACACATGGCTTTGTTAGAAATATGTAAAACTATAGAAATTCCCCTTTAAATCCTAACATGACTGTAATTTATCTAATATTTGAAAAAATTTCCAAATCAAGCCAAAAGTATGTGTTGGTATTTGAAGTACATCGTAAATCTATTTTATCTCTATGTTTGCAATGTTGGTTTTATCTTATCGCGTGAACAACCGCATTTATATAATTACTTTCTGAGGATAGACGACACTTGTGTTTTTAAAATCCCTGAACTAAACCAGAACATGAATTTAAACGAGATTTGGATCTCTTTACTTTAAGTAGTCTTTTTAAGCAAGAAATACAGTACTTTTAGAATTAACAGTTTTATTTAATTCATGAAATTTTTCACCCTTACTTAAATAACGTATTTTTTTACCTGGTGGGTGTATTAATAACTATTTTACTTGTTTGTACACATACAGTACTTACACACTCGCAAGCAAATAATTATGCCTAAATATTAAGAAACTATTTAATTACAAAATCTATTAAAGTTTATACAAACGTGCCTATAAGTGCTACTATAGGCAAGTTTGTATATTATATAAGAGTGTTTTAGTGAAAACTCACGTGAAGATGGAATCAACAAATATATATTAAAGTGTTTAAAGTTATACACAAACATACAGTAATATTTTAAAAAATTCCTCATATCAAGTTGTGTTAAGTTACAGTGGTTTGCATGTATTAGCATAGCAAACACATTGTGTTTAAACCAAGCATAACGTCTGTCATAAAACAGGATTTACTGCAGCAAGACTGGTTTAAGCACAATAACGCTTTAAGGATTTAGCTATGGCTGATTTTATTTCATTTGTATGTACAAATTATACTCTACTAAGTTAAATTGAGGATTATAAAGAGTGGAAACATTCATTTTGGACTTGTATAAAGCTTTATGGCTTGACAGTTTTAGCAAGAGGTTTATTAACAAAACTGACATTATTATCTGTGTTGCATTTAATACTTCCTATACTGCTACAACATCTGCTTTTTCATCTGTTCCATTACCTAAGGTTGAGCAAATTACTTAATTACGTTCTAACTTTTCTAGTTAGGTTTTAGACATCTATAGTTTCAATCATAAAACATAATAGCTTTTAAAATACCATTTCCAATTACATTTTTATGTATCGATTATTAATTTACTATTTCTAATATTACTGTACCTGACACTCTTTTAAATTCCTTCTATTAGCTCACACTCTCTATTATTAGAAATGATGCAATAAAAGGAAGACAAGGAAAATACCCTGCCTCACACTTCAACAATGTCAGTTCAGTAGAGAAAAGATACAAGTAACAGCCAACTCTGATACCGCAGTACTAAAGAACCATTAAGGTTACACGAGGTGATCAATGTGGGAACTGGGAATCCTTGTAATGTGTATATATTTAAACAGAAAGCTTGCTAAGGTTCTGGAGAAAATCCGTAAGATCGTGGTGCAATCATGAAATAATAAATTCCTAGTGAAGCAGTAGAGTGAGTGATTGTTATAGGATTTTTGTTTATATCAAGTAGACTGAAAACCTAGGTGAGATCAACGATGAGGGGTTTTTTGTAATTCTGTTACTCTAATTCTTGTATATCATGATATTTATATTTTTATTGTGTCAATTTTAACAAAATAAACAAAGAATACTGGGTTTTATTTCATAACCATTTTCATTCAAATAATTTTATATAAATATATACATATTTTTAATATTTTCAATACTACAAATAGTTATTGCTGCAGTAAATAATATTAACAAATAATTCTTAGTCAGTTCCTATTTAGGCCAACAAAGAAATTGTTTAATCCTGTTAATTTTTATTAATAGTAGTTAGTTATTTTATTAATAATTAAAATATTTTAAATATATCAACATAACCTAAGCGTGAAAAAAGCTGCTCTACCACATAACCTTTAACGTTAAATCAGCTGTTCTATGAAATCATATGTTATGACAAATTTTAGGTCAAATGGATCAAATGTACAGTTGAACTCCAATTATCCGAACTTCGACTATACAAATCACTGATGAATCCCTTTCAGATATTCAGAAAAACAGCTAAGAAGGAAATGTACTGCGATTTCCAAAATAATCATTCTGTCTACATGTATTATGGATGCTGAGACTCAGTGTAATTCTGTATAGAGTTGACATTCGTAACCAGGTGACATATTTTAGGTCAAATGGAACGAAGTAACTATTTTTCATACCTCTCACATTTTGTGAATAGTTTTTCTCCCATATAAAACTAAAATTAATTCATTAAATTTAATCAATTAATTAATATTTGAAAGAACTGTATTAACATCAAGTGTCATCTACTACAAATTTTAAAAAATGTATTTTAACTAAGTGGATAAATAAAAGGTATTTTGTTAACGATTACAAATATGATAAACATATATATAGGGAGAGTGTGAACTGATAGAAGGTACTGAAAAAGATATGCTTCTAATCTTTTTCTCTTCGCAAATAGAATGATTACCAATATCTTTTCATCCTTAGTGGAAACTTTCTTTATCCTGCACCAAGTCAAAAATCCTATTTCTCTCCTTATAATATCTGCATTTTATTCATTCTCTAAATATTATTCTATGAGTCAAAAAGGCTCAATGTAATAGGAACACCATATACTAATGTAACTTTTAAATGGCCAAGCTAAATCAACTTCTGACCAAGATTTTATATCAAGACTACTTTTTAATCAAGTAGTTTCTGTAATATATTACTATTGGAGTTCTGCATAGTTTAATGACCTACATTGTTGTTTTTTGTAGAAATGTACATTTAAACTCCAATTATCCAAACTTCGACCATCCAAATCACTCATGAATCCCTTTCAGATTTTCAGAAAAAAAGCTAAGAAGGAAATTTACTGCGATTTCCAAAATAATGATTCTGTCTACATGTATTATGGATTGTGAGACTCAGTGCAATTCTGTATAGGGTTGTCTTTCGTAACAAGGTGGGCAGTCATGGTACTCTTTAATTAGTCCGACAGTGTGTCTTACTCTTTCGCATCGGTCTGTGGTTTTGTTTGTTCACCATGGCTTCTAAAAAGAAATGAGTTATTTTATCACTAACAGATAAACTAAAATTTATGGATCAATCAGATAAATAAGTTACAAGTAAGCGTTAGGCTGAGATGTACCTACACTTTCAAACTTCGAGTCAGTGCTTGAAAATTAATTCAGTTCTTCAGTCAGTTAATAATTTATTAATTCAGTTAGTTCTTCAAGAAAATCAATGAAGGTAGCAACAAACCATTTTCAAGTAGTTTTGCAACAAGTTCTATGAGAAAACCGAATTTCAAATCTGATTCTTTGTAGAAAAGTTAAGAACTTTTTTTACAACATTCTTACAGTTTTTAATTAAAACTGACTTTTTTTCCAAAAAAAAACAATCCAACTAGGGCCCAGTACCAATTGATTCAGATACTTTTGGTTAAACTGTATTATATTAAGTAATAGACACATGCCTTTGTTAGAAATATGTAAAACTATAGAAATTCCCCTTTAAATCCTAACATGACTGTAATTTCTCTAATATTTGAAAAAATTTCCAAATCAAGCCAAAAGTATGTGTTGGTATTTGAAGTACATCGTAAATCTATTTTATCTGTATGTTTGCAGTGTTGGTTTTATCTTATCGCATGAACGACCGCATTTATATAACTACTTTCTGAGGATAGACGACACTTGTGTTTTTAAAATCCCTGAACTAAACCAGAACATGAATTTAAACGAGATTCGGATCTCTTTACTTTAAGTAGTCTTTTTAAGCAAGAAATACAGTACTTTTAGAATTAACAGTTTTATTTAATTCATGAAATTTTTCACCCTTACTTAAATAACGTATTTTTTTACCTGGTGGGTGTATTAATAACTATTTTACTTGTTTGTACACATACAGTACTTACACACTCGCAAGCAAATAATTATGCCTAAATATTAAGAGACTATTTAATTACAAAATCTATTAAAGTTTATACAAACGTACCTATAAGTGCTACTATAGGCAAGTTTGTATATTATATAAGAGTGTTTTAGTGAAAACTCACGTGAAGATGGAATCAACAAATATATATTAAAGTGTTTAAAGTTATACACAAACATACAGTAATATTTTAAAAAATTTCTCATATCAAGTTGTGTTAAGTTACAGTGGTTTGCATGTATTAGCATAGCAAACACATTCTGTTTAAACCAAGCATAGCGTCTGTCATAAAACAGGATTTACTGCAGCAACATGGGCGCCCATACACACGGGCAGGGAGGGGCCGTGGCCCCCCCCTAGCTCCCAGAAATACAAATTAAAATTATCAAGACTTTCGTACAAATATTTCTTTTTTTATTTTCAGCTGATGTGGAAGAACTATATTTTAATTATAATAAATGTTCACAGTATTAACAATATAAATAGTATATTTATGCGATTCTGCTATATTAACACCTTGACTGAACGAAGTCGATTTTAAAGTCAGTAACTATCGAATATCCATGTTATGTGATTATGTCAATGTGGACCAGTTAATGGTTGCGTCAATTAAAGGAAAACAGCTAAACAGGACACGACGACACGACTAATATCCTAGACGCTGACACAGCGAGCCAGCTATCCCAATGATAAGGAAAACGTGACAGGAAGGATAACCTAGGCCCTTCCGACTGACGCTGCATTTCTTCTCTGTTGCATGTCATCTGCGTTCGACATTGTAGTACTGTATTGGTTAACTTAATGTTAACAGTTTATTATATGTTATAGCCTGTGTTACATTACCTTTAATTGAATTGTAGAAATTGACGTTTTAATTTGATTTATCTTTATTATTAGTCCAGGAAACAAAGCTTAAAATAGGAAAAAACTTCATTTTTCGGAAAAGACCGATTTGCATACAAATTTGGAATTAAGGTCAACTTACCCTCTACTTCAAAATCTATATAGTGCCGCCGGGCGCTTTTTATTTTTTAAGCGTGAAAACTACCCCTTATTGTCAAAATCTATAAAAAAAGCGTAAAAAGCGTGAAATTTGGTTCAGATGAATTAAAAATAATGATTGTCTGATGCTCTAATTGTAATTGTTTATTATTTCAACCCTCTAAAAATCCATTTTCAAGGGTGAAAACTACCCCTAATTGCTCAAATTAGTAGAAAAGCCTAAGGAGGATAAAATTTGAATCTGCTTACTTAAGTAGGGCCTATACATTTATTGATTTATTTCACAGGGGTAACTGAATTGCAGGTGAAATCTTTCGCTAGTCGTAACTAACGAAGCATTTTTTCTCATTTTTAGCGTTATATGAGAAGTTCCTCCTGAAACACGCAAACACCCTGAACCTAATGAGATATTTCAATAAAACGCCACTTATAAAACTGAAATAATAGCCTATATTTAAAAAACTTCCAACCTCAAAATAATTTGTCGGTTACTATCCTATCCTATAATAAATGAAATGACGCAAGAAAAAAAAGCTTTTTATTATATTTTTTAGTATTTTAAGGAATAAAGATTCACTCATTCTATAAAAAAATAAATTAATCGATACAAAAAAGCCTGTAATAATTAGAAGTTTTGAATTTTCTAAAGTGCCTTAAAACTCACCATTTTAACACTAATTTTTCAAAATTTCCCCAGACCCTCCTTTTCATGGAGGGAATCCCATCCCCCCAGGTATCAGATTTGGCCCCCCCCTATAAAAATATACATGGGCGCCCATGTGCAGCAAGACTGGTTTAAGCACAATAACGCTTTAAGGATTTAGCTATGGCTGATTTTATTTCATTTGTATGTACAAATTATACTCTACTAAGTTAAATTGAGGATTATAAAGAGTGGAAACATTCATTTTGGACTTGTATAAAGCTTTATGGCTTGACAGTTTTAGCAAGAGGTTTATTAACAAAACTGACATTATTATCTGTGTTGCATTTAATACTTCCTATACTGCTACAACATCTGCTTTTTCATCTGTTCCATTACCTAAGGTTGAGCAAATTACTTAATTACGTTCTAACTTTTCTAGTTAGGTTTTAGACATCTATAGTTTCAATCATAAAACATAATAGCTTTTAAAATACCATTTCCAATTACATTTTTATGTATCGATTATTAATTTACTATTTCTAATATTACTGTACCTGACACTCTTTTAAATTCCTTCTATTAGCTCACACTCTCTATTATTAGAAATGATGCAATAAAAGGAAGACAAGGAAAATACCCTGCCTCACACTTCAACAATGTCAGTTCAGTAGAGAAAAGATACAAGTAACAGCCAACTCTGATACCGCAGTACTAAAGAACCATTAAGGTTACACGAGGTGATCAATGTGGGAACTGGGAATCCTTGTAATGTGTATATATTTAAACAGAAAGCTTGCTAAGGTTCTGGAGAAAATCCGTAAGATCATGAAATAATAAATCCCTAGTGAAGCAGTAGAATGAGTGATTGTTATAGGATTTTTGTTTATATCAAGTAGACTGAAAACCTAGGTGAGATCAACGATGAGGGGTTTTTTGTAATTCTGTTACTCTAATTCTTGTATATCATGATATTTATATTTTTATTGTGTCAATTTTAACAAAATAAACAAAGAATACTGGGTTTTATTTCATAACCATTTTCATTCAAATAATTTTATATAAATATATACATATTTTTAATATTTTCAATACTACAAATAATTATTGCTGCAGTAAATAATATTAACAAATAATTCTTAGTCAGTTCCTATTTAGGCCAACAAAGAAATTGTTTAATCCTGTTAATTTTTATTAATAGTAGTTAGTAATTTTATTAATAACTAAAATATTTTAAATATATTAACATAACCTAAGCATGGAAAAAGCTGCTCTACCACATAACCTTTAACGTTAAATCAGCTGTTCTATGAAATCATATGTTATGACAAATTTTAGGTCAAATGGATCAAATGTACAGTTGAACTCCAATTATCCGAACTTCGACTATACAAATCACTGATGAATCCCTTTCAGATTTTCAGAAAAACAGCTAAGAAGGAAATGTACTGCGATTTCCAAAATAATCATTCTGTCTACATGTATTATGGATGCTGAGACTCAGTGTAATTCTGTATAGAGTTGACATTCGTAACCAGGTGGGCATAACCAGGTGACATATTTTAGGTCAAATGGAACGAAGTAACTATTTTTCATACCTCTCACATTTTGTGAATAGTTTTTCTCCCATATAAAACTAAAATTAATTCATTAAATTTAATCAATTAATTAATATTTGAAAGAACTGTATTAACATCAAGTGTCATCTACTACAAGTTTTAAAATATGTATTTGAACTAAGTGGATAAATAAAAGGTATTTTGTTAACGTTTAAAAATATGATAAAGATATATATAGGGAGAGTGTGAACTGATAGAAGATACTGAAAAAGATATGCTTCTAATCTTTTTCTCTTCGTAAATAGAATTATCACCAATATCTTTTCATCCTTAGTGGAAACTTTCTTTATCTTGCACCAAGTCAAAAATCGTATTTCTTTCCTTATAACATCTGTATTTTATACATTCTCTAAATATTATTCTATGAGTCAAAAAGGCTCAATGTAATAGGAACACCATATACTAATGTAACTTTTAAATGGCCAAGCTAAATCAACTTCTGACCAAGATTTTATATCAAGACTACTTTTTAATCAAGTAGTTTCTGTAATATATTACTTTTGGAGTTCTGCATAGTGTACTGACCTACATTGTTGTTTTTTGTAGAAATGTACATTTAAACTCCAATTATCCAAACTTCGACCATCCAAATCACTCATGAATCCCTTTCAGATATTCAGAAAAAAAGCTAAGAAGGAAATGTACTGTGATTTCCAAAATAATGATTCTCTCTACATGTGTTATGGATGCTGAGACTCAGTGAAATTCTGTATAGAGTTGACATTCGTAAGAAGGTGGGCATAACCAGGTGGACATAACCAGGTGGCCATAACCAGGTGGCCGTAACCAGGTGGCCGTAACCAGGTGGCCATAACCAGGTGGCCATAACCAGGTGGCCGTAACCAGGTGGCCGTAACCAGGTGGCCATAACCAGGTGGCCATAACCAGGTGGCCGTAACCAGATGGCCATAACCATGGTACTCTTTGAATAGTCAGTCAGTGTGACTTACCCTTTCACATCAGTTTTGTTTTGTTTGTTCATAAAGACTTCTAAAACGAGACTAGTTGTATTATTAACAGATGATGCTACAATATCACAACAACGCTACATCACACAAAACTCCAAGAAATATTTCAACACACTAACGACTATACACATTAACAACTACAATGCATTAGAAACAAGCAAAATCTAAAGCTACACGACCTCGCAATACAAAACAATTCCGACCACCAATTTCACCATCAACATTACAAATATCAATTTCAATACATACGAATTAACATTATCAAACAAAGGCCTAAAATATAAGCTACGCCCCAAAAAATACACCTACAAACAAATTTCGAACATTCTTTTGGACACTGAAACAGCAATTCAATACACAGATCCCACACACCTTGAATATATTAGATTAGAAGACAATAAACATAAAATACCCTACATAAACACTTTAAACAATAAACCTATCATAAATAATGAATTTTCAACCCTTAAATCAATTATACAAAATCGCGACAAACACAACCTAAGCTTCTTAAAAGCAGACAAAGATAATTCCATGGTAATAATGCATCAACAAGACATCGACAGGAAAGTAATCAATTTCAAAACTGAAAACAAAACAACCGAACTCCGATCAGACCCCACACCTAAATTTCAAACAGAAATTAAAAATCTTCTATATAAGTGCACCGAAACCATGAATACAGAACAAAAAAAATATTACAAACAAACAAAACCCCAAGCCCCCAAGTTAAACGCTTTACCTAAAATCCACAAAGAAAACACACCCATCCGCCCACTAATCAGTCACACACAGGCACCATCACATAAGTTAGCCAAATACGTAGATAAACTTATCAGAGACAACATAAACTGTCACAATCACACATCCATACACAATAACATAGACCTCATTCACAAAATTAAAGACATCAACATACCACACAACTCCACCATTGCCTCATTCGACATAAAAAACCTATATGTCCCAATAGAACAAACACTCCAAATACTACAAAATATGCTCACAGCAAACAACACTCCACATAAACTTACACATGAAATAATCACACTCACCAAACTCATCACATCACAAAACTACTTCACTTACCAACACAAATTCATACATACACACAGAAAGACAGCTTCCCAATAGGTTCTCCCATCTCAGGCATCATAGCAGAAATATTCCTACATCATATCGAACAATAATATATTCTACAGAACAATAATCACACAAATAAAATAACTTATTACCATAGATATGTAAATGACATTTTAATATTATACAAAAGCAACAAACAGCAAATCAAACAACTATACAATTACATTAATACCATACGCCAAAATCTCATATTTACCCTCGAATTAGAAGAAAACAATAAAATAAACTTTCTAGACCTTACCATCACCAAACACAACACCAGACACAATTTCAAAATATACAGAAAACCAACAACTACCAATATTGCCATACATAATACATCTACTCACCCCACACAACACAAACACGCTGCACCTAATCATATGTTACACCGCCTAATCAATATACCTATGCTACAGAAAGACTACGACGAAGAACTCAATACCATAAAATACATCGCTCAACAAAACGGATACCAACATACACTCATAGATAACATACTCAGGAAAATTAAACATAAACACCAACAAACGGCCATGCAGACACTCCACAGAAAAAACAACAAATATATATCCCTCACCTACCATAACAAAAACACACATAAAATAGCCTCCACATTCAAAAAACTCCATTACCAAATATCCCACAAAACAACAAACACTTTAAGACAGCACATACAACATTTTCAAAAACAAACTGACAAATACAAACTATCAGGTATTTACAAATTAACATCTAACGATTGTCCCAGCTATTACGTCAGCCAAACTAGCAGGTCATTCTATACAGGCTTCGAAGAACACACTACCCAAAGAAAACAAACAAACCCTAAATCCAGCTACGCAAAACACCTAAAAGACACTGAACACACAATCACGCAGACATACATACTAATTTAAATGTTCTACACCCATTAAAACCAAGTAAAAAACTAACAACCTTAGAAAAATAAGAGATATAAAAACACTACGCAACAGATAGATAAAACATATTAAATGATCCACACATTTTGAAGCCAACCACCTCTTCCATTACATGACACATAACCGAAATAACCCACCCAATTCCACAGTCATAAATCCATCCTTTATACCTAACCGATGCTGCCATTAGAAGGTTAGCTTCCTAAAAGGAACTAATGTTTTGAAATGTATAAGCAATTATGTATTCACTTATTTAAGTACTTTTTAAATATAATATCAAAGAGTATGTATGATTTGTGTTGGGTTTGATCGTTTAATATGTATGTACTTTGTGTGTTTGTAAATTTCATATTGTTCTAGTGTGTTGAGATGTGGTCCTTTTTTGTTGACAAACTCTTGTACACATACTCTTTGATACTATTGAAAACCTTCCTTTAAAACCGTCACCGTTTAACATAACTCCAAGCAGAAGACACTGATGAAGATCGCCATGAAAACGTTCTACCTCAGTAAGTTTTTACAAATTTACAAAATTTAAAGTTCAAATAGTCATGAACTAATGTTAAAGTGATTAATTGGGTTTCACCGAATGTAATAGACTACAAAATTCAAGAATAGAAATACTCGTTTGAAACGCGCCAGCAAATAGGTTCATAAGTATTCACTCAGCTATGCAATAATTATTGATAATCTTATAATAAGTTTACACTGTTGGGTATGGTATTTCAGAACAAAATTATTGATGTTATTTTATTAATAGCTTCTTTTGTTTGAGTGTATAAACTTTAAAACCCAGCACATAAATTTAGTACAAAAAGTTCTGGAATTACGAAGGATACATTAGTCTTTGAAATGATAATTTAAAAGAACTGATTTTTTGTTTAGCTTTGAACTTGAATAACAAAGTAATGTGCTTTTGCTAGCAATTAAAGTATAAACTTGCCCAAATGTAGCACTCTGTGTTTATTGTAGGAGTTGATGTTGTTGGGAGATGTGCATCAGACGAATGTAGGTTAAGTACTAATTGATGATAATGTTCTTAGTAAAACTTTCCAAGATGACTTAGATGTTGATCATGTTATGAGAACTGTTGTGTAATTGGGTAAAAGAGGTGTAAAAGAAATCAAGAAGAATGTATTCAGGCTGTAACTCTTCTTCTACAACAACCAAAAGTAAGGCCAATATAGACAGTGGCATACATTAATATATTTCCAAGTCTTTACGTGTGAGTTAGGAGCTATAAGTTGAAAATGGAATAAAAAATATAAGTTACGATAATTAATACAAATATAATAAAAAACAAAAACCATATTAGACGAATTGAACCAAAGAAATGGATTGAATCCAAGGACAAAACTTGTCCTTACTACTAATAATACTAATCCAATACTTAAAGAAAATATTTAGGTTACTTTATTTCATAATTAATAATATTAAACACAATGACGGGAAGACTAACTTCGCAAATGTTTCAATAGTACAGATAAATTTGTAAGTACTTTAATTAAAATATTTTGCTTTTAAAAAAAGTGAGGGTGGAAATTATTTTTATCAATACACTTTAATATTCAGGGTGGCACACATAAAAGTAACTTAGCCGAGATTCTATAATGTTTATACCAATGTCTACATGGAGATTTTCAGTAAAATTACTAATCAACTCATACAACACGAAATTACATATTCTTTTTACCAACAAGACTTGTCACACGCCTCGTGGATCACTGGCTTGTATGCGACGTGTTTTTACTTATGAGAGTAATATCTCCTCAGGCCTTCGCAATCACCAGATTTGTCTCCTTCTGATTATTACTTATGAAGGAATTTAAAAAATAAAATATATGCCAGCAATCCAAAAACCATTGAAGACGAAAAGATCTTGATCACAAACTGCATACGCACTATTACAACTCCTGAATTCCAGTCTGTATTTCAGAATATGCTACGTCACCCTATCTTATAAGTACAAGTTGACAGTGATCACTTTCAACATATCTAATAACGTACCAATATTAGACTGTTGAACAAAATATTAAATGATATTTGTAAATTGTAACAACAATCCAAGATAAATAACCATAAATAAACAGATATAATTTTAATTGTGATACGTTTTATCTATGGGGCAACTTTTATGTACAGCACCTTGTACATTTATGTGAAACTTGCTCATAAAAACTGTTTTATTAGCTTAATCTGAAAAGAATTATGCGACAGAAACACCTTTAAATACATGTGAGGAGCTACAAACGATTTTTTAAAAATACATGATAAAAAGCTAGGTTATGACTTTGTTTACACAAATAATATTTGTTTCCATCTTTGAAATGAGATACTAAATTTTACTCTGTAAGAAATATAAAATGCTTTATTAAATATTAAAATCTTGTTGCTGTTCATGACGAGCTGCTTGTTAATTCTTATTACACTTTTGCTATTACTTGCTACCAGACGTTTTGTTAACTAAAAGTTGTTAAATTGTTAACTTACACTTAGAGGAAACTTTTTATCTTACGACTTCTTCAGCCTCATATTTTTGCCGCTAAGAATGCTGCAGTTGTGCTTCCTTGGTACCATTATTTTGAAAGTTAGAAGTGATGTGATCGAAGAGTATGTGTGATCTGTGCTGTGTTTGTTCATTTAAGATGTCATTTTTATGTGTGTTGCTATGTCTATATATTTCATACTGTTCTAGTGTGTTTAATTTATGACCTTTGTTGCATGTGTGGAGGATGCTCATGTTATTTTCCATACATTTACATGAGTGTTTAGTGTTCTTGAGGTGATTTGCGAAGGTGGATTCAATAGTAGTGTGCAGTGCGCTTTTGTGTTCTTTACATCTTTCGGCGAAAGATCTGCCTGTTTGTCCAATATAGAACTTATTGCAGTTGTTGCATTTTAGTTTGTATACTCCTGAGTTATTGTATGTGTTGGTATTGTTATTAATGCTGTGTCTAATAGCGGTTTGGCTTTTATTTGTTGTTCTGTAAGCTACATTGTATCCTGCTTTTTTGAATTGGTGTGCTTTTTTATTAGTGAGTTTGTTTATGTATGTGATGGTGATGAATTTGTTTGTGTTTGCGATTTTGTTGTTTGTGTTGTTGTTACTGTTCTTGTTGAGAATTTTTCTGTGTAGTTTGTCTATTAAATAATTGTCATATCCATTTTTGTGTGCTAAATATTTGATTGTGTTTAGCTCCTCTGTGTAGTTAGTTGTGGACATAGGTATTTTATTTAGTCTGTATAATAAATGCTTGAGTGCTGCGTGTTTATGTTTTCAGTGTGTCTGTCATGGTTGGCTTGCGGTATGTGTTGAATTCATCTTTGTTTTGATTTTTTGTTATGGTGATGTCTAAGAAATTCAATGTTTTGTTGTTTTCAAACTCTGCAGTGAACTGGATATTTTTGTGTATTTTGTTTATATGTGCTTGCAGTTGTTGGCATTGTCTTGTTTCCTCAGTATAGTATTATAACGTCATCAACATAACTGTGCCAATATATTATCTTATTTGCGTGTTTGTTGTTATTTATGATTTTATTCTGTTCTATGTGTTGTAGGAATACTTCTGCGAGAATGCTTGAAATCGGTGAACCCATTGGTAGGCCTTGTTTCTGTGTGTAATATTTGTTGTTGTGAGTGAAGTAGTTCTGTTGTGTAATGGTTTTCAAAATATGTATGATTTCTTTTGTGATTTTTTTCTGGAGTGTTGGATAGTCTTAGATTGTCTCGTAATATGTTTAGTGTTTCTGTAACTGGGATATTGGTATATAGGTTTGTAATGTCAAACGGTGCCAAGGTTGAGTTATGAGGGATTTCAATGCTATTTATTTTGATCACTAGATCTATTGTGTTCTTTATATTTGTGTGTGTGTCTAGTTTTATGTACTTTCTAATAGTTCTATCCATATGGCGTGCTAGTTTGTGTGCGGGTGATTGTTGGCTGTTGATTATCGGTCATATTGGTGTTCCTTGTTTATGTAGTTTAGGAAGTGCTTGAAAGGTAGATGCTGTAGGTCGTATTGCTTTAAGGTATTTTTTCTGTGTTTTAGATATTAAGTGTTTAGTTAAATTAATTATGTGTGTAACTGTGTTGTGATATTTGTTTGTTGGGTCTTTATTTGTTTCTGAGAAGTTGTTTGCCGTAATGAATTAATTAATTTTATGTTTTAAATCGTGCGCATGCGTAATAACTGTAGTATTACCTTTATCTGCTTTTACGTATTTTAAATCGTGTTCTCTGGCTTTTTGTTTTAGTGATTTGGCTGTCTGTATTTCATTGGTGTGTGTTATGCTCTTTTGGGTCTTGTATGTTCTTATTGCGTTACTAATTAAATGTCTTACAACAATTAAATGATCAAGAACACTTAACACCGAGGAAGCACAACTGCAGCATTCCAAGCGGCAAAAATACGAGGCTGAAGAAGTCAAAAACGTTTCCTCCAAGTGTAAGTTAACAATTTAACAACTTTCAGTTAACAAAAAGTCTGGTCGCAAGTAATAGCAAAAGTGTAATAAAATGCTTTTCTATGAGTAGCACAACAGTTATGAGGTGACACTGCCTCTTAGACTTAATCCATAACTTTCTCCTTTTTCCAGGGGATTTTCCCTTACTACACTTTATTTTTCTACCCTTGTTACAAAGTAGTATAGAAACCCTTTTCTTATTATGACTATTTTCACAATTATAATAGATTTACTTTAGCTAGAAGACCTTCCAAAGGTGATGTTTTATACCAGGGAGTTGTATAACCCTATCATAATCATATTACTCACGATCCTTTATCCTTTCTTACTCGTCATAGGTGACCATGATAAAAAAAGCCTGGACATCTTAAAATGAAATAAATAAAAAGAACTATGGCGTAAGGATGGTAGTTTCAAAAGTTATTTTTAATTTTAACCATTTCACTGTTTTATTAGAAAATGAGACGATTCTTAAACATCACAAGTGTAATTACTACATTTAAATATTTAGGTGATGATAATATTTCTTGGCTATCTTTGTAACAACATATTCTTGTACATACCTCTCATAATCTGGCCCTCCGCCTTTTGTAGACGCATTTCCAGTCATTTCACACTACGGTACTGATTAAGATGATCACACTACGGTCAGATGAAGTGCCTAGATCCTACTGAAACAAACTTTATAAGTATTTCTTCTAAAAACAAAGCAGCAGGAATAAATGTGCATTGATTTACTTACCATTATTTTGTTCCTGATGAAAAAGTCATTTGTTTTTCATCTTCTCAACATGTTTCCAAGAAATTCAGAAAAAATAGATTTTAACAATATTTGTTAATTACCTCCTATCAATATAACAATATTTGTTATATATTGTTGTCATAACTATATTTTTTATGATATATAATACTTAATACTTAAAATATTAAAACTGAAACAAAAATACAAACCTCTTAATAATATGTATATTAAATCTAGCATACAAAATCTAACATACATCACCATAAAAGAGGGCCCTCTGTTCTTGACATTTCATATTTTAATGTTTACTGAAATATATAATGAAACAGAAGTTTGTTAGTTATTTTTGTGTAGAGTATGTATGGTTAGGTGGAGCACATAACTATTTTGCATAATTGAACACAAAAAGAGAGTTACTGAAATCAATAATATCAAACGGGAGGCCAACAAACTTCTATTCCAATAAAGAACATATCACAATATCTTATTTATAACATGGAACAGAAGCAAAGAGGGTAAATATCAACTAACTACAACATGCAATTACCTACATCATGCAATTATCTACATCATCCATTTACCAACATCATGCAATCAAGTACATCATGCAACTAACTACATCTTTCCATCTAAAACAAAGTAACCCTAACCCAAATAAAACATGCACATACAGAAAATAAGTAAGGTATCATGGCAATGTAAGTTGAGCTGACATATCAGACGCTATCTAAGACTCGCCCGGCTGCGACTTTCAAACCTAAAAAACGGACAAATCAGTTGGACTCACCCAGCTGTGACTTTTAAACCTGAAACAGACAAATCAGCTGGTATAAGATTATTTTAATGCTGCATCATAAATATATAATATTCATTTAATATTTTATAACAATATATTTCTCTTAAACTACCATTCTCAAGTTAATATACTCAATATGATTGTATTTTTGTAGCTTCTATGAAAATACTTCTCTTATAAATTTCTTGATATTCAAATTAGTAAAAAGTTCACTAAAACACTTCTAAATATTTTACAAACTTCCCTGTAATAGCACTTGCTTATATTTTTTGAGAACGGCCGTTTTGAGAGATGTGTCCCATTGTCGAGAAACGGCCGTCCTCAACAAATATAAGTATGTGCTACTATAGGCAAGTTTGAAATATTTACAAGTGTTTTAGTGAAAACTAGTAACTAATGTAAAAATGGAATCAACAAATATAAAGGTTCAGTTATCTTTAATTTAATTTTAATATTTTTCCTTCTAATAACCATTATTTTTATATTTTTGCCCTTAGTTTATCATATATTGTTTACACATGTTATAATCTTTACTTTAATAGTATTTAATCAACTTTTTGTTGACATTTTTTGAAATTTTGTCCATCATAATCTTGTTTAGTATTCTCATAATGACTCATTTATAGGACAAAAATATTCATGATTCTTGAATTTTGTAGTCCACTACGTTCGGGAATCTTAATCACTTTACCAATAGTTAAGGACTATCCGAACTTTAACTTTTATAGTAAATTGTTAAAACTTACTGAGACAGAATCTTTTCGATCGCTATGTGGCGATTGTCATCAGTGTCTTCTGCTTGGAGATGTCGGGTCAAGCGGTGACGGTTTTAAAGGCAGGTTTTCGATAGTATCAAAGAGTATGTGTGATTTGTATTGAGTTTGTTCGTTTATTATGTTTGTACTTTGTGTTTTTTGAGTGTCTGTAAATTTCATATTGTTCTAGTGTGTTGAGATGTGGTCCTTTTTTGTTGATGTGTAGGATTTCTAGGATATGGTGAATGTCTATGTATTTGTGTCCTATTTCTTTTATGTGATTGTAAGATGCTGAGTTGGTGTTCTGTTTGTGTTCCTTGACTCTTTGTTTAAAGCTGCGTCCTGTTTGTCCAATGTAGAATTTGTTGCATTTGTCGCAGTTCACTTTGTATACTCCTGGTGCTTGTAGTTTATCTTTGTTGTTGGTGCCGTGTTGTATTTTGTATTGTAACTTGTTATTAGTTTTGTATGCTATTTTGTATCCTGTTTTCTGAAATTTGCAGGTTATTTTATTTGTTGTTTTGTTTATGTATGGTAATGTGATGTATTTGTTTTTCCTGTCTGTAGTGTTAATTTTAGTGTTTTTTTTTTGTATTTGTACCTTAGTTTGTCTATAATTGTGATGTTGTATCCATTTGTGTATGCTAAATATTTAATTGTGTCTAGTTCCTTGTTCATGTTTTCTGTGGTCATTGGAATTTCTTTAAGTCTATGGAGCATGAATCTGAAGGCGGTATGTTTGTGTTGGATAGGGGGGTTTGAGGTGTGAATAAGTGTGTCTGTTGTTTCCTGTAAATGTTGAAGCTGTGTTTTTGTGGTGGCTTTTTGTTATGGTTAGGTCGAGGAAGTTTAGGGATCGGTTGGTTTCAATATCTGAGGTGAAGTGAAGTTTTGGGTATATTTTATTAGTGTAGGTGAGGAGCTTTTCGCATTGTTGGGTGTTGCCTCTGTATAGTATTATGATATCATCGACGGATCTGTACCAGTAAATGATTTTGTGTGCTTGTGTATTGTTTGTGAGTATCTTGGTGTTTTCTATGTATTGTAGGAAAATTTCGATTAGAACACTACTGGTAGGACTTCCCATGGGTAGTCCATCTGGTTGAGAATAGAAGTTTGAGTTGTGGGTGAAATAGTTTTGTATTAATACAGAACAACAAACCTAAAACCCACGTTACCGAAATCTTAATCACTTCCAAACCATCACCAAACAAAACTATTTCACCCACAACTCAAACTTCTATTCACACCCAGATGGCCTACCCATCGGAAGTACTATCAGTAATGTCCAAAGCGAAATTTTCCTGCAACACATAGAAAACACCAAGATACTCACAAACAATACACAAGCACACAAAATCATTTACTGTTACAGATACATTGATGATATCATAACACTATACAGAGACAACACCCGATAATGGGAAAAACTCCTCACCTACACTAATATAATACACCCAAAACTCCACTTCACCTCAGAGATTGAACCAACCCATCCCCAAACTTCTTCAACCTAAGCATAACAAAAAGCCACACACAAAAACACAGCTTCAACATATATGAGAAACCCATAACAGACACACTTATCCATAACACCTCAAACCACCCTATCCAACACAAACACGCTGCCTTCAGATCCATGCTCCATAGACTTAAAGAAGTCAAAATGACCACAGAAAACATAAACAAAGAACTAGACACAATTAAATATTTAGCATACACAAATGGATACAACACCACAATTATAGACAAACTATGGTACAAAATACAAAAAAAACACTAAAATTAATACTATAGACAGGGAAAACAAATACATCACATTACCATACATAAACAAAACAACAAATAAAATAACCCACAAATTTCAAAAAACAGGATACAAAATAGCATACAAAACTAATAATAAGTTAAAATACAACACGGCACCAACAACAAAGATAAACTACAAGCACCAGGAGTATACAAACTAAACTGCGACAAATGCAACAAATTCTACGAGTACATTGAACAAACAGGTCACAACTTTAAACAAAGAGTCAAGGAGTACAAACGGAACACCAACTCAGCATCTTACAATCACATAAAAGAAACAGGACATAAATACACAGACATTTACCATAACCTAGAAATCCTACACATCAACAAAACGGATCACATCTCAACACACTAGAACAATATGAATTTACAGACACTCAAAAAACACAAAGTACAAACATAATAAACGAACAAACACAATACAAATCACACATACTCTTTGATACTATCGAAAACCTGCCTTTAAAACTGTTACCGCTTGACCCGACATCTCCAAGCAGAAGACACTGATGAAGATCGGCACATAGCGATTGAAAAGATTCTGTCTCAGTAAGTTTAACCAAATTTACAAATTTTAAAGTTCAGATAGTCATAAACTATTATTAAAGTGATTAATATTTATGATATCGCAAATGTATTGAAACCTTTGCTTCACCAGTCCACATTGTCAAGAAAGACAATAATCTCAGAACAAAAGATTTTCTTGTTTAGTTTTATTTAATGTAACTAATATTTTAAAACATTTCTCTGGAGATGATTGATTTGCAAAAACATTTGTATAATAGGATTTATTTGAATAAAAATGTTTATTTGTGACTAAAACACTTGTAAATATGTTATAGTTGCCTATACAAGCACTTACTAGACAAGTGTAACATATTTACAAGTTAATCACTTTAAAATTATGTTAAAGTGATTAATTAAGATTCACCGAACGTTGTAGATTACAAAATTCAAGATATTTAAAATTGTTTTTAGTTAAAAGCTAGTGGCTCACATGAAGATGTAATAGATAAATATGTTTATTTGTGACTACAAACACTTTTAAATATGTTACAGTTGCCTATATTAGCCCTTACTTTTATGATTATTGAGTAGGGTTGTTTAGAGTGATCTGTCCCATTGTCAACTCAGACCGTAACTGACCTCTCGGTTATTATAGGTTAGGGTGGGATGGGATTTAGGGTAGGTATGTAGCTGTATTTTAGAGGGTATTATGATGTCAACAAATGTATGTGACTAATAATGTAATTGGGTGTAACTGAGTATGTGTAAGCCAATTAGTTACATTATAACTCACATACACTTTTTGATATCATAACCCCCAATTCTCTCTAAAATACACCTACATCCCTACCTTATATTCCACCCCACCCTAACTTATAACAAGAAAGAGGTCAGTTACAGTCTGAGTTCCAATGGGACACATCGCCCAAAACGTCTGTCTTCAACAATCATAAAAGTAGGTGCTACTATAGGCAAGTGTAACATATTTACATGTGTTTTAAGTTAAAAACTATTAGCTCACTTGAAGATGGAATCAATTGAAATGAAATTTGTTTTTGGTTTTATCTTATATAATATGTAAATAATATTTTTTAATCTCAGTGATTCAATGAAGATTTAACATACATTTCAAATTTGTTCCTTATGCTGTATGGTTCAGGAGCTAAAAATATTTAAAGTGAAAACCATTTTATTTCTATATTTTTTGTACAAATTAAAAAAATTTCAGATAAATATATGTAGAATATGTTATGTCACAATATTATTCTTTAGTTTATATCAAAAACAATGATATATTAAATTTGTATTGTATTTTTTTATAATTTAAAAAAAAATTCTTTTCCACAGTAGCAAAAAAGCCAGACCTGTGCATCATTTTATTTTATGTGTAAATCTTGTTTTTCATTTGGTCATATATGCATATAACAATTTTTTATCCCAGTGAATCAATGAACATTTTATATACTTTTCATTTAAACGTGTCATATGGTACAAGGGATATAAGCAATTAAAGTAAAGGAACAAATTTTTTTAATGAAAAAAACTTTTGGTAAAGTTATGTGCCAAATATTATTTCATTATATTATTCTATAGTTGATAAGAAAATAATAGCTTTTTACACAGTCAGAAAAGAAGTCCCAGTTTGGGATAATGACTGCCAAATTAATGACTAAACACTTATGTTTTAAGAAACTAGACATTTTAGATGCTGCTATTGTCGCCACGAGAAAATTTTATTGAAAAAATTGCAAACAATTTTATATAGATAAACTTACCTAAAATTCAGATCAAAGTCACTGCTTGTAGCAGTAAATATAGATGATAACCATAGTTGCTGAAGAGTTGATAGTTGTTGCCTTGATGAGTTTGAAGAGACGATGTTTTCATTCTAATGTTGGTCTTTATGTATCTCTTTTCTAAAAAAACAAAAGAATAAAAATGTATGATACTTGTTTTTTTAACTAAAAGTTTTTTAAAGCATTATAGTGGATCTTACAAAATTCATCCAGAATGTAAGATATGCCTAAGCTTCTTGTAGTCTTAGCACTGGAGTCACAGTTCTGCACATGCATGGTATTAACCTTTACTTTATATGAAGGAGCAGACAATATTTTTGGTGTACTTCTTGTTTATAGTATGTGTTTCTTTATGTTTACTTTATTGAAAATGCACATGTAAACATAGATCTGTAATTCATTTTCTCAATGCAAGGAATGCATGTTAAACCACTTTAAATTCATCAACAGATTTGTAAGGTGTATGGACAAAATACAATATATTGTTAAGAAGAGAATTCAATCATAGATATGTAAATTGCATGATAACGACTGAAATAGAAGTCCGTTTTTAGTTAAGGATGAATTAGCCCATGCCATAGATGAAAAATTCTCGAAATCCTTATGCTTAAAATTATTACTAGAATGAAAATATTGGAAAGAACCCCAATACCACAAAAATAATCAAAAATCACAAATAAAACAAGTTACTTAAGATTAAACCCTTATGTACATTTCTATGACAATGTCATCATCATCAGAAAGTCTTATTACAAAATTACAATCTAGCAAATAAGAAGTTACAAACTAGAGTTATCATCACTCTAGTTTGTAACTTCTTATTTGCTAGATTGTACTTTTGTAATAAGACCCTCTGATGATGATGACATAGACATCAAAATGTACATACGGGTTTAATCTTATGGAACTTGTTTTATTTGTTATTTTTTATTATTTTTGTGGTATTGGGGTTCTTTACAATATTTTCATTGTAATATATTGTACCACTGTGCTCTTGATATTGTGTATTCTGTTTCATATAAGGGTTCTTCATTATTTGACAGTATGCACATCATGTGGATACTTTTTCCAAGATTTTCTAAAATGAAACCAAATTCTGTGTAAGTTCTGTTTCAAACAATTAGACTTTATATAAGTAGTATAGTTCTTGAATTTTCATGAAGTGTTTTAAGAACAAATCTTAAAATAATAATTTATATTAGTAAAAAAAATTGTTTTCAACATTTCATAATTTGGTAACAAATATACATGGATTTTGACTCCTAGTAGGACATTCTTGACAAGTTATATTTATTATACTCTGCTCAAGCAGTATGGACAGATTTTCAATTGAAGCTATTTTCAAAAGATGAGACTTGCAATTGCTTTTGCTAACTCAACAATGAATATTCTTCTAGCAATTTTCATCTCAATGTTTTCCTTATATATGATCTGAGCATTGACTGTTGCCAAGTTCAATAATCCATTGAATATAGTCATTGGCCATCACTGCTACTCCCTCTTTTTACTGAGTATTCGTTCTCCATTCTATCAACTCCTTCCTTTGATGAGTTGTAGAGTGAAATCACGTGTGATTTAAATAAATCTCCTGTGATTTAAATAAATCTCCTGTGATTTAAATAAATCTCCTGTGATTTAAATAAATCTCCTGTTTCATGATCAATTTCAATGTCTGAATGTAAATTTGATAGCATTATTAATTACATTTTTAGTTTTTTTTTAGGAACATATGAAACAAAAATTGTTTGATTATGATTGGCCCCAAAACCAAACATACTGCTAAAAATTGTGACACAAAAGGTCACGCTGTTAGGACAGCCCTAACTAAACAGTGGCTCAACACTTTACCCCCACCCCACATCGTTGCAGATCGCTTAGTCATGGGATTAACTCCAAAAAAAGGTGTCAGATAAGGTCAATGATACTAGCTCATCAAAACTGTAGTGCAAAAGAATAAACAATTTCCTTTACACTAACTATTTTTGTTAGGGCTCCCCTAAACGGATCACAAGTTAAATATGAGCTAAAACAGTCTGTAATAAGGGTCAATGTGTAGCCTAGTTAACTGTGTTAACTCTGAGTCTCATATTTCATTTTTACAAAAACAATTTTTATCTTCTTCATTATGAATGCATATAAATCCCAAATAATATTCCATATTAAAAATTGCTCCAAGACGTTAAGATTGAAACAGTCTTGGGATTCTAGGTGATTTTTCTTCATCAAAGAAGTTTGGGGAAACTAATATAAGCATGGCCTATAAAACTTTACTTTTAATGATCAGCAGTAAGTGATGTGGGAGAAATTTTATTCATCAATAAATATATCAAGATGGACCAGAGGTGATTTAAAACTAAAAATTATAAAGGACTCAATATCATAAACATACCTATTTAACCTTCTGTTATTCTTTCATTGGTTTGTATCCAGTTCTGACCCTAGGTACTGCCAAATCTGAATATCTTCTAAACTCCTCTAACTCCAATTTTCCTATTGTCTCTTCATGTTTTCTAAAAGAATTGTGGCACTGTCGAAACAAGAATTCTGAGACTGTTTTGGAAAAATTAAAATGAACATTAACTTCACTGGTGTCAATAAAAATGCCTCAACATTCACACACAAACATCATAACACACATACACACAACCATTACATCAGAGACAATATTAGAGGTAGATTGTGTTTCATAAATAAATAAATAGCTTCACCTCAGTGAACCGACTCTGTATCAATCTCTTATGTAATGGTATTTTATCAGAATCACACACAAATGTTAACAAAAGATAGTAACATAATTTACTCACAATTTATTTTCTGCAGGACATTTCTTCACTATCTGCTCAAATCACAGATCTTCTTTTCTTCTTTTGATGTCATAAAAATCAACCAAAAGAAGTTTATTGTTTCATAATGATAATCAGATCTTCTTTTCTTCTTTTGATGTCATAAAAACCAACTAAAAAAGTTTCCTGTTTCATAATAAGAGAAAAATTTTTAACTAAAATTGCTTAGAACTAAAAGAGCCCATTCGATGATGTAGAAAATGCTGAATCTGCCAAAACTCTTCTATTATTATTGATTTTTAAGAAAACATTCATGTTTCCTGTTGACTTATGAAAAGACCTAAAAACCTGAAACAGATGCATAATAACACAAAACATCCTACACACAAAATTCTAAAATAAGACATCCTAACAATCCTAACAAAATGTCATAAAATGACAAAGGGACCGCGGTATCTAAATTCAACCCCCCAAAGTCTATAGAGCTTACCTCAGACGTGACCTCTACTAATGGAGGTATTTCTCTGCCGCATCTTGATAGTGTAAAGTGTAACACTTGGCTATTTGTCAAGTGTGTGTATATGTTAGTGGTGCTAGACGTCACAGAAGTAACTTCTGCTTATTCTAGTGTGTGTCTGATGATAGCTCAGAGAAGATTATACTCACCCTTCTCTGAGCTCTAAGAGTAAGTGGACTGAAAGAGAAAGTACAAGTTAAGTAAATAAAACTTAAAAACTATCTTGATCCAATTCAAATACAACAAATACAATAGATTTTAAAAGTATTTTAACTTGATCTAAGAAAATATTGTCAATGAAAAATTATAGTATATTATGTTTGTCAAAAGTTGATTAATAATTAGTAAAATTTATTGTTAAAAGGTCCTGAATTTAAATTCTTTAATGGCATACTATAGATTTTCTCAAAACCTGAACAATAAACATATAACAATGAATACCTTTAGTCTAGTACATTAGATATGACATTGTAATCAAAGTTTTATCAAATGAAATGTTTAGTTTTATAGTTTATAATAAATATTTTACATAAAAGATTTGTATGTTCAACCTGAAATAATATAATATTTTGAAAAGTATTTTTGATTTGTGTAGATTTATATGGTTAAAAATTACCATTAGTTGCAATTGTAATTTAAACAGTATTTGCATTGTAATTTCATTTGTACTTTCTATCTTTACTGATTCTTTGAAATATGTAATTAGTGATATATTATATTTGTAAGCATTTTAAGTACCGGTACAATAAAAACCATACAAAAAGATCCTTAGGCTGAACCAAATACTTTAATTCCCTAACATTATTCTTATTTTTCTAATGCACTTTATATTATAATAGTAACTCCTTGTACAAAATGCATTATTTTGTTTCCCTGACACTACCTAATAAAATAATATTACTTTCCCAAACATACTCTAACATTATAGGAGTGAATCCTGAAATAGAACCCACTTCTTTGTTTCCCTGACACTACCTAATACAATCATTTTACTTTTCCAAACATACTCCAACATTATAGGAGTGAATCCTGATGCAGAACCCACTTCTTTGTTTCCCTGACTCTACCTAATACAATAATTTTACTTTTCCAAACATACTCCAACATTATAGGAGTGAATCCTGATGCAGAACCCACTTCTTTGTTTCCCTGACACTACCTAATACAATAATTTTACTTTTCCAAACATACTCCAACATTATAGGAGTGAATCCTGATGCAGAACCCACTTCTTTGTTTCCCTGACACTACCTAATACAATAATTTTACTTTTCCAAACATACTCCAACATTATAGGAGTGAATCATGATGCAGAACCCACTTCTTTGTTTCCCTGACACTACCTAATACAATAATTTTACTTTTCCAAACATACTCTAACATTATAGGAGTGAATCCTGATCCAGAACCCACTTCTTTGTTTCCCTGACACTACCTAATACAATAATTTTACTTTTCCAAACATACTCTAACATTATAGAAGTGAATCCTGATGCAGAACCCACTTCTTTGTTTCCCTGACACTACTTAGTGCAATAGTATTACTTTTATAAATATACTCAAACATCATAGTAGTTAATCATAATATCTTGTCCCTGACCTACATCATCGAACAATGCACTGATCTAGTATAAAACGTATCTGCTGAAAAATGTCAATTAGTAGTGTTTTTTCCAAGTGATATCAATAAGCATATATTAAATAAAAGCTTCAAAATGTACAACACAAATACTGCAAGTTCCACTATTTTTTTGTTTTGACACTATCTAATATATTAATTTTATTTCTACAAACATACTCTAAAATTATAATAGTGAAATTTAATACAGAGTCCACTTTCTTTCCATGATACTACCTAATACAATAATCTTACTTTTGTAAATACACTCTAACGTTATAAGAGTAAATCCTGGTAAAGAACCCATTATTTTATTTCCTTGGCCCAACCTAATGCAATATTATTAGTTTTGAAATTGTCTTTAGTATATTGCTAATGCATCATGTAGTATATTGCTAATGCATCATGATGCACTATCTACTTTTTCACATAAAAACTACATGTTGTAATAATATGTCACACATTAATGTTTTGTAATGTTATCTTGAGAATGCTTATTCAAAAGTCATAACACTGATCCATTAAATGTTCCAAGGTTGAATAGTCTTAACACTTTTTTATCCAGAATACTGTTGCAATAGATGATCCCAGGTTTAGTACACTTGATGCTACATCAGAAGTCTCTGGAATACCTTAAATATTTGTGTATTTAATATGATATTGTTTATGTAACAAGATGGTGAACAAATCATTTATCAAATTTGGAAAGATAAAATCAAACAAGGCAAATTTCAGCAAAGATCTATTTGCTTGTAGATAATTATCTACAATGACAAACAGCATGCCCCTCAACATGTAGCATACACTACAAGGGAGGCAAACCACGAGGGACAGATATTTTAACAACTATCTGTATCACCTTCTTTAACCTCATCAGATCCAAAGAGACAAATGATTCAACTGCCATCTTGACATTTCATAGGGTAATATGATTACATTGACCTAATACAGAATCCACTATTTATTTTCGCTTTAAATGTGCCATTACCCTTTTTGTAAATGTTCAAACCTAAAAACATCAAAATGTAGGGCCTAAGAAGTCCAATGCCCATTTATATAGTCTCTGACATATTAGCCTTAACAGTAGAACAAATCCTTTAACTGTTCATAACACTGATCCATTAAATGTTCTAAGGTTGAATAGTCTTAACACTTTTTCATCCAGAATACTGTTGCACTAGATGATCCCAGGTTTAGTACACTTGATGCTACATCAGAAGTCTCTGGAATACCTTAAATATTTGTGCATTTAATATATTATCGTTTATGTAACAATATAGTAAACAAATCATTTATCAAACTTGGAAAGATGATCTCAGGTTGAGTACACTTCACACACTTTATCAGACGAGAATGATACTGCACTAGATGCTCCCAAGCTGAGTAGACTTGATTGTCTGTTGGTCTAGAATGCTGCTGCGCTAGAAGTTCCCAAGCTGAGTAGACTTGATGCTCCGCTAGTCCAGAATCCTGCTGCACTAGAAGTTCCCAAGCTGAGTAGACTTGATGCTCTGCTAGTCCAGAATGTTCCTGCACTAGATGATCCCAAGCTGAGTAGACTTGATGCTCAGCTAGTCCAGAATGTTGCTGCACTAGATGCTCCCAAGCTGAGTAAATTTGATACTTCACTGGTTCAGAATGCTGCTGCACTAGATGCTCCTAAGCTGAGTAGAATTGTGCTCCGATGGTCCAGAATGCTGCTGCACTAGATACTCCCAAGCTGAGTAGACTTGATGCTCCACTGGTCCAGAATGCTGCTGCACTAGAAGTTCCCAAGCTGAGTAGACTTGATGCTCCGCTGGTTCAGAATACTGCTGCACTAGATTCCATACTGAGTAGACTTCATGCTCCGTTGGTCCACAATGATGCTGCACTAGATGTTCCCAAGATGAGTAGACTTGATGCTCTGTTGGTTCAGAATATTGCTGCTTTAAATGATCCCAACCTGAGTAGACTTGATGCTCTTTTGGTCCAGATTGCTGATGCCCTAGATGATCCCATGCTGAGTAGACTTCATGCTCCGTTGGTCCACAATGCTGCTGCACTAGATGCTCCCAAGATGAGTAGACTTGATGCTCTGTTGGTTCAGAATGTTGCTGCATTAAATGCTCCCAACCTGAGTAGACTTGATGCTCCTTTGATCCAGATTGCTGATGCACTAGATGATCCCAAGCTGAGTAGACTTGATGCTCCATTGGTCCAGAATGCTGCTGCACTAGATGATCATAAGCTGAGTAGACTTGATGCTTCGCTGGTCCAGAATGCTGCTGCATTAGATGATCCCATGCTGAGTAGACTTCATGCTCCGTTGGTCCACAATGCTGCTGCACTAGATGCTCCCAAGATGAGTAGACTTGATCCTCTGTTGGTTCAGAATGTTGTTTCATTAAATGATCCCAACCTGAGTAGACTTGATGCTCCATTGGTCCAGATTGTTGATGCACTAGATGTTTTCAGACTGAATAGGCTTGCTATTGCAATAACTTTTCTTAATGTACACTATTTATACTAGTGAATTATGATTATTAATATATTATTTTCCCTCTCTAATTCGTCCTAATGTAATAATCTAGTTTTGTACACATTAAATATTGTTATGCTAATTAATACTGAGGCAAAACCTATAATTTCCTTTCCCTAAAACTACTTAATGGATAAATTTTTGTTTTAATTGTATTCTAGTCTTATAATATTGAAATATCAAGCCGAACCGTTGTCTTCTTTCCTTAGTACTACCTCATGCAATATCATACATTTTATATTGTTTGTTTGACAAGAAGTCAAACCATTTATAACAAAAGTTACTAATTTTTTTTAGAAATGGTTCTTGATATTGTTCTAGTGTATACTAGAACATTTTTTTATACACATATTTTATGTATGCATGTTTAATTACATATTATATTTATTTCTATAGTATCAATAACTGCAATTATTTTTTTATTGTAGAATAAATTTAAAATTCTTTTAGTTTTATTTATTAGATGGGAAGTTAAAACTTCATTTTCTCAAAGAATATTATATTTTGTGTGTGTCTGTTATACTTGAAAGATTATTTTTTTATTACTATAAACTATTTTACAAAAATTTATTTAGATTGTTGTTTATGAAATGTGATCAAGACTTACAACTAGAGTATATTCTAAACACATGCCAGCTAACCATGTAGGAACTTCCTTACATTTGTACATTAATTTAGATAGTTTTACAAAAATTGATTCCTTGTCTTTGTAATTTTCATTACCTAATTCTACTGAAAAGTGTAATACTTTTAGTAAAAATTATTCCAATTTTAAGTCTATTTACTTATTTGATTCTTAAAATTAATTATTTCCATTTTATATTAAAATAAATATTTTCTTCTTCATTTTTTTAATTTTCATTCAAATTTAATAAATTTTTATATTAATAAATTGTTTTTAAAAAAGTGATAAAAATTTTGGAAAAAGACATATCATGGAAAAACTGTATACATTGATTTCATTTAACTTTGAGTCAATAAGATATTTTAAAGATATAAATGAATATTATAAATTGAAACAACATAAATATTTATAGTTAACATTTTTTTAAAGTAAAGAAATAAATTACTGTTATGTCTAATGTGTAAATTTGTTCTCTTTGCATGATTTTTCTTTGTTTTTCTACTTCATAGAATTACCTCAATAGATTATTTTAATTATTTTAGTTTCACTTTTAATATAAGTTGTTTATAAGTATATATTATTTTTTTAATGTTAATTTTTAATTATTTAATAGTTTGTATTTTGTTATTTCTTTTACTCTAAGAATGATTAACCTAAGTCAAATACTGAAAGCAATTTAAGTATAAAACATAAATACTAGTACTTGTTCTTGTAGAAGGTATATAGAATACAATAGGTTAAAACAATCCCTAACCTACTAAACTAAACCTAACAGATGACTTATAAATGGACAAAAACTGAGACACCCTACACGACAAATATAAAAGCATCCCAACACTGCCATGTTATACTGTACAACAAGAGCAATATTCAGGCTTGCTTTTAACCAAAGGCGAAAATCTCAAGAAATTATAACCTACAGACAAAAAAAATCTACAAATCCTACAAACATAAAAACCTCCCGCTATAGAACAAGAGCAATATATATACCTAGATTTATTATTGCTCTCCTTCTTTACCCTGAATACCAAGTTTTTACCAGAGTGTTAAAGTCATGACCCAGTCTGTCCAGTTAGTCTTCATGTTCAGTTTGGACCCAAAATATTCCTAAAAAATAACACAGAATAGCAAAATGTTTTAACCAATTATTTTCTATAGTTATATATTTCTACTGAACATTGCACAGTGTATTACACAATTTACTTTTAGTATTGGAAACACAACTTTAAGTCATCATATAATGACAAGTAAATTAACAGTGAATACAAAGATGTTTTGGTTAAAATTATAAACTTATGTAGCTTTGGATTAAAATTTATAATTATTTCAATATTTGCTTAAAAATTATAAAAAAATAATAAATTTAATTGATTAAATATTTAATTTAGAAATAATATGTTAGAAGGTTTTGTTCATTAAATTTTTTTAAAACTCAATTAAAAAATTAAATTCTTGAAAGGCAGTATTTTTAAAATTTTACACAAATAATTTTATTATTTTATTTGTATTATAGAATTGGTTATAAAAAGTCAGACAGTATTCCACTTTAGTTTACAATTAAGATGAGAAACAATTTCAAATTAATTTTTTATAAATTAGAGAAATGTAATGAAACAGAAAAAGGAGGGATAATGGGATAAAGGAACCGATACCGTTTATAGATACTGTGTGTCAGCGGCGAACGGATCTGAAATTCTAATTCATTACATTTCAGGGAACTCCATCACATCTTTGCGTTACAGGGAATCAGAGACAGGAATGGTAACTTAAAACTAACTAAATATTAACTGAGGGGTGAGCTTCTCCGGATCTGAAATTTAAAAAAAAATACCTGAAAGTTAAAAAAAAAGCTGAAAACATAAAGGTACCTGAAAGAGAAAGTACATATAGGCCAAACGAGGCCTGAGATAAAACCACCTTGCTCTCTGAAGTGTTTAAATTATTTAAGATAAAACCTTTTTGGCTTTAGCCATCTTTAAAAAAGGAAAGAAAATCAAACAAAGATAGTGATGGATACACTGGTTAGCTGACATGAGCACTACTTGCTAACATGGACGTAAACTCCAGCGTGACAGCGAAACGCGAAATTATTTGTGTATCGAGTAAAATTTGTATAACGGACTCGGGCTTAAACTAACACTGACCTGCTGTCTGCAAGCTCTGGGCTTCAGACTACAAAAACCTGAAACAAAAGGAAAACATTTCTGAGTAAGATATGGCTTTTACAATCTAAAAATAAATTATAAAAATCTTTTTGAAGATTATTTAAATAAATTACACTATATACTGTTTCATTCCAGAATTTTAAAAAAAATAATGTAAATAATGATACCTACCTTTTTATTAGTATTAAACTGATATGTTATTTCAATAACATTAGAATAATAATATAGTGTTATTAAAATAACTGATGAAATAATATACTATTTTTGACATAATATTGCTACTATGGTAATATTAGAATAAACTGTTTAATGAAATAGCCTTTTCCCTCACACTTAATTTATAAATTGCAGAAAAATTATAAAGCTTTGTTCTGTAAAGAAACCATTTTCAGTGTGAAAACTAAAGTGACCTCAATATTCTAAAAAAAGATAAAATAACAAACAGTTAAAGTGCAGTTAATTACTTCTATCAAATAACATTCACTTCATTTTATGAATAAAGTCAGATAAAATGCAGTTTAAGCTACTGCTGCTCAATTCCTATCCACAGTTCCCTTCCCTTAAAAATTTTGACTTTAGAAGTTCTAAAGTTTTTATCATTATTATTATTTATTTAGTGATTTGTGATTTTAATTTTTTTTTATCCTGGGAAGGCCATTAAAAGGGAAAATTATTGATTGGAGTAGTATACTAATATGTTTGAACACATCACGAAAACTAACTAGCTGGGAGTTTTTGTGTGTGAGTCTCGCCCATGACTCACGGCATTGAACAATGCACTGATCTAGTGCAAAACATGTCAGCTGAAAGACATCAGTAAGAAGTGTATTTTTGCCAAGTGATAGTAACAGTAGTAACTAGCTGGACTAAGAGGGTATTTTTCTACCACAGTCAACAATTTCATTTATCATTTAAGAACAATAACAATATTTAAAACAACTCCAATGCCCCAAAAACAACTGATAATACGAGGCATGTTTTTAAAGTAAGTACCGTTTCTAAATTTCCCCGCCGCAGCTCTGCGGTCGGCGTTTAGCGCATGCGCGCAGTGTAGCTACATCTGTTGGGAAGCTACAGACGCCATTGTGACGCCGTTTGATCGAATCTTAGTTTGTTTACGTGATTTTAAAATGCCGCAGACAATCGAGAATCCCGCCGACTGTGAAGTGCGTGGTGTGATTCGTTTTCTCTGTGCTAAAGGCTTAAAAGCAATTGACATTCAACGTGAAATCAGTGAAGTTTATGGTGAAAACATTATGAGTGAAGGAATGGTGCGGAAATGGGTTAGGGCCTTCAAAGATGGCCGCACAAACGTTCATGATGAGGAACGAAGTGGGCGACCTTCAGTCATTACCGATGATCTCATTCAAAAAGTGGACTGTAAAGTGAAAGAGAACAGACGGTTCACAATTTCGTCCTTAGCTGTAACATTTCCTGCTGTATCAAGAAGTGTTCTCTACGAAATTGTGTCTGAACGTTTAAATTATCGGAAACTGTGTTCACGGTGGGTACCGAAAATGTTGACTGATATGCACAAAACCAAACGATTGGGCAGTGCATTGAGCTTTCTCGAGCGTTACCGTAACGAGGGAGATGATTTTTTAAGCCATATCGTTACAGGTGATGAAACGTGGGTAGCCTACGTTACACCAGAATCAAAACAACAGTCAATGGAATGGCGGCATTCAACAACCCCTAGGAAAGTCAAATTCAAGCAAACAATTTCTGCCCAGAAAATCATGTGCACTGTCTTTTGGGACAGAAAGGGTGTGTTGTTGGTCGATTTTCTGCCTCACGGTGAAACGATCAATGCAGCCGCGTACTGTGAAACTTTAAAAAAACTGCGCCGCGCAATCCAAAACAAAAGACGTAGCATGTTGAGTGCAGGCATCGTTTTGCTCCACGATAATGCTCGTCCACATTCAGCAAATCTAACGCAAGAGCTCATCACTTCATTTGGCTGGGAACAGTTGGACCATCCTCCATACAGTCCCGATCTAGCGCCTAGCGACTACCATTTGTTTCTACACTTGAAGACGCATTTAGCGGGGAAGCGTCATTCCAATGATGAAGAAGTAAAAACGTCTGTGCAGCAGTGGTTGTCCAGTCTGGCGGCAAGCTTCTATGACAAAGGCATACAAAAGCTGGTCCCAAGATACGACAAGTGCCTTAATAATAATGGAAATTATGTAGAGAAGTAGAGGAAAGAATGCTCTTTGAGGTAAATAAAGTTTTGTTTGAAAAAATTTACTTGTTCATTTTTTATATCAAAACGGTACTTACTTTAAAAACATGCCTCGTACTAGGTACCTAAGATTCCAATATTTTTATTTTATTTTTGTTTTACTACTGTGCTCTTGATATTGTATATCATTTATGAAATTGAATACTTTGAAAAATTAGTGTGTATTGACTATTCTCAGAATATAATTAGATAAAGGAACAGGAGTTATGCTGGTTCTGGAAGCTTAGGTAGAAAATGTTTTAAGAAGTCTTTGAGGTAAAGGAAGGCTAATCTGCAAATGTAATTAAGGAAGGCAAAAATGGAAAAAGTCTCTGTCATAATCTTGTGAGAGTTAATTTTTATCGGCTGGTATTTATGAAACCATGGAATACTTGCAAAAGCATGAAAAACTCCATGAAAGACTAATTGTAAGTAAAAACTAAATGCATTTGACAAGAATAAGTTGCATAAGTAGCTGTGTGAAGTTGGAAGACATGAAGAAAGATCTAAATATCTATAAAGAACAAGCAGACGAATATTTTGGGAGTATAATACTCTGACATGGCAATAAATGTAATGTTTTCAACTCTAAATTTGTGAGCTCCGGTGTTACCATTTATAATAAGGTTTCTTGAGAGGATATAAGCAGAATTTTTAGAATAAGAAAGAATAAAGTAGTCCCTTTTCTAAATGGTATTCCATATACAGTGTAATACTTGTCCAGACCTTCAGTGTTACTATAGAGGACTAATCCTGTCTGCAAATCCTAGGCTCTGTAATTAAGAGACAAATTCCAAAGAAATAAATGCCAAAATTAAACATTGACATTATTTAGGTGCTATGATTCATCAACTTTTATTCCTGAAGGCCAAACTGTAAATTAAAAAAAAATGTATGTGGAGCTTTTTACATATCTGACTGTAAGAGATTCAATCAGATGGAAATAGATAGGAAATAATTAGTTTTTGTGGCATGACAATGCCCATTGGCCCCTGACAGTGAAACATCACCTTGCTATTCAATAATGTTCTCTGGAACAACTCTCTTACTCTCTCAACTTAGGATTAGCCAATTTCTATGGGTTTTCATGACAAAAATTAAATTGAAGATATGTTTTCCTAATGCAGAAAGATAGAAAATGTAATAAACCAATTTAAGGAGCTTCCTAAAAATATCTTTCTTTGAAAGATGGAAAATATCCATCTTTTTAGATAGATTTTTGGAAACTATCAAAAATACACTGTTTTCTGACAGCTATAGAAATGATGAAACAAGTGTGTAAATGCAGAACAATACTTTGATGGTAAATAATGTAGAATATTCTAAATTATATTAAATTTCAATTTGATCAATCCAGGAACTTCTTGACCCTTTCTGATACATTTGCAATTTTTACAGAATTATTATATACTATAACGTTTCTTGTTGTTTTGATCAATACGAACTGCCCTATGAAATAGAGTTTCTATTGCTCATGGTAGCATAATAAAAAGTATTTGATTCAATCATGAATATAACACCTATATTATACAAAAAATCAATATTTTTTCTTTTCTCAACTTGAGCTACTAGTTCACACTTATACCATTTAACATATTAATATGTAAACATTTTCATGTAGTAGCACTTAATTTTTGTCAAAATGAAGGTAGTTGTTTTGAGAGATGTTTCTCATATAAGTGAAAAACCTATATTACATATGAGTGTTACTTTTTTACACATTTTTATATATCTTTTCTCCTAAAGTATTTTTCTCAACAAGGAAACCAATTACAATAAAAATATTGGCAAAAACCCCAAAACCACAAAAATAACTAATATTACAAGTTACCATAAGAGAGTCCTATTACAAAATTACAATCTAGAATACAAAAATTTACAAACTAAACTAACTAATTTATGAAGGTCAGTCCAGTTTGTAAATTATCCGTTTATAAATAAGGATGCAACAGACTATGGCTTTAGATGGTAAAACTAACTAAATTCAGATTAGAAAATGTTGCGGTGTATGGATTTTGTTTTAGTACAAATGCACAGCAGTGGTTTAAAGAACATTGTGAAATACTAAAGCGTATTTTAAATGCTATTTCAAAGAAAATTATAAAGTAAAGCCAGTTTTAAAGGAGAAAGTTTTTTTTATTGATTTGAAAGAGAAAGAAACAAAAGAAAAATACAAGATTAGTCAAAATTCACGTAGAAAGTTGATTGACATTTGAAAATGTGCAGAAAGAAAAATTATGAAGAACATCAAGAATAAGGAAATCGCCTAAATCCAAAATTTAAAAAGTTATGACCAAATATAAAATTGTGTACTAAAATGAAGAAGCTACCAACCACCGGAAACCGTGACGTTGTGGATCACGTAATTTTAAGGGGAGGAATCGAACCATATTACGTCTCTATTCAACAGTATGTTGATTGGACCAGAGACAACACGTGAGTATGGGGAGATAAAAGAAGAAAGAGGAGAAGGTGCAGTGGGTCTTGAAAAGTTGTAAACGCTGGACGGAGATTCAAACTACTCCGCTTTTAATGATATAAAAGTGTTGAATTCCAACATCTTGTGCTAAGTGCGAGAAATAGGTGGCTGCAAAAATGTAATGGTGCGATTCCCAAGCCTTTTCTAGGGATTTCAGTCCATAAAATTGGCTAAATTCAAACAAATATGGTGCTTTCAAAAATATTAAAAGACAGTGGGTTCCAAAGTTTATAAACCGTAAATTATTTTTAGAAGATATTAACATTAAAATTCGCCAAAATAAGTTTTAAAACTGTTGAAAGTGAAAACCATAAAAGATAAAACATCAAGTTATTAGGAAACAAAATTAAAATTGGAACTAAAATAAATAAATATATATATATATATGATGAATAGTTAATATCTGGAGTACATCCGTTCATTCTGTAGTGCATGAATTCGCAGTTCCGACGTTTCGTTAGAATCTCATCCAGCATTGACCAGGTGAACCCAACAACATGAGGCTATCGAAATAGAGAAGCAAGGGAGTCTTAACAAACGCGATGATACTTTGAATTTGCCCGCAGTGTGGAAGTGTGTCATCGATAGTTTTTATCAGCAGAAAGGTGAACAAATCCCTAAGGAATGTGAGTAATTGTTTGGATAAGGTGTGTGTGGATTGACGTCATTGTGTGCTTTGACGTCATTGGCGTGGCTTCATTCCTCTATATATAGGAGCAGAGTTATCTGCGCTCTTCCACTGTTGTTGGGTTCACCTCGTCAATGCTGGATGAGATTCTAGCAAAACATCGGAACTGCGAATTCATGCACTACAGAATGAACAGATGTACTCCAGATATTAACTATTCATCATATTTTCCATCCGTGAAGAAATACGTATCAGCATATATATATATATATATATCAGTGGCGCACCCAAGAAAGGGGGTAAAAAAAATGCAAATTTATACAAAAATTCAAAATGACATGAAAAATATTATATTTTTAACTGAAATTTAGGTATAGGGTAATAAAAACGACAATAGAAAATAATATTTAGACTACTTGTAAATTGAATTCTCTGATTCAGTATTTCCTCTGGTGAACGGACTGTAATAGCCTATATTTATTCAAAACGCACCATCTACCGTTGGATAAAATACATGCTTTTATTACTTTTATTTGTGTCTAATGTATCCTGTTTTAAGAGGCTCTAATTAGCATTAAAATGTTAACAGTTTCTAAATGAATCATTAATTTTGAAAAATCTCAACATTTCCCTTTGCGGTAAAATATAGAGGTGATGCTGAAATAAAACTCTAAGTATAATAGTGGTTTGTTTGATTTCTTAATGGTGACAAGTCAAATGATGACTAATCTCATTGCCCAATCAGAGGAGAAAGTTCAGATAATTTTTAAACATTTGTTCTCAGGGCATCGACACACCAAATTTCGGAGATAAGTAGGTTATCTTAAAGCTTGGTTTAGCAAATTTTAACTAAAGATCTGGGAACAAAATGAGTCACTGCCAACTCTGTACCTTGAGTTCTGACTCAATAAAAAAAATATAAAGTTAAAGCATGCCTTGCCTTGAAAGAACAACTGCAGACTGATTCAGATTTCCTGTCTAAGGTCATTACTAAAGACGAGACATGGTGATTTGCCCCACAAACAAAGCTACAGTCAGGCCAATATAAGACGTCATATTCACCTTGTCCAAAAAGATATTGTTAAATCAAATATCGAGGCTTTTTTTATGTTCATTCAGTTTGTTCCACCATGCCAGAGCGTTGGTCGAGCTTTTTATTTGGAAATTTTAAGTTATACAATGTTGTTAAAAAACCCCTGATTTGTGATAGACAAGTGTCTAGATTTTCGACTATGACAATACACCTACATACAGCCATTTTGGCAAAAAATCTTATCATCTGTTATCATATGTAATTTAGTTACCTGACCTGGTTTTGTATCCTTTAATTTTATTTCTATGAATAAAATGTTGTATGAAAGAAGTCAAATTCACCAACATTAATATCAAGTAAAAACGAGGATACAGATATCAGCCATTTCTGAACAAGAGTACACAAAATGTTTGGAACCGTGGAAACACTGATGAGAAAAATGTATCAAGTGTAATGGAGAATACTTCAAACGAGATATTTATGCAAAAAATTTAATATGGCTTTTAAAAAATAATTTTGTTTTTGGACCCAACTTGTGTCTGTGTGTATGTATATAAATATATATATGAAGTTAATATATTACTATTGTAAGTAATTTTATCCACCATTAAGTGGAATAATTTTACCTTGAGTGATGAGGCACCTTTCGGTCACTTGACCATTGTCGAATCACTCTGATTTTTCGGTTAAGATATTTACGGTACAGTTGTTTACCTTGGTAGGTATTAAATTCTTGATATTTTATGTTATCCATTGTTTTTCCGTTGCACTGACTTTATGAAGTTAATATATTACTATTTTAAGTAATTTTATCCACCATTAAGTGCAATAATTTTACCTTGAGTGATGAGGCACCTTTCGGTCACTTGACCATTGTTGAATCACTCGATTTTTAGGTTAAGATATTTACAGTACAGTTGTTTACCTTGGTAGGTATTAAATTCTTGATATTTTATGTTATCCATTGTTTTTCCGTTGCACTGACTTTATGAAGTTAATATATTACTATTGTAAGTAATTTTATCCACCATTAAGTGCAATAATTTTACCTTGAGTGATGAGGCACCTTTCGGTCACTTGACCATTGTTGAATCACTCGATTTTTAGGTTAAGATATTTACGGTACAGTTGTTTACCTTGGTAGGTATTAAATTCTTGATATTTTATGTTATCCATTGTTTTTCTGTTGCACTGTCACTAGAGTGATTCGACAATGGTCAAGTGACCGAAAGGTACCTCATCACTCAAGGTAAAATTATTGCACTTAATGGTGGATAAAATTACTTACAATAGTAATATATTAACTTCATAAAGTCAGTGCAACGGTAAAACAATGGATAACATAAAATATCAAATATATATATACTGTTTCTGCTTAAGTTTAGGTCGCAAAAAAAATAGACACACCTTTCAAAGTTTTTTGTGAAATTTCATTCAAAGATTCTTAAAGCATCTAAAACGTTGAATTGTTTCCAGCAATCTTCAACAGAGAGCTCATTCTGTCTCATAGCTTCATGCAGATGCGCAAATGATCTTCTTGTGTAATAAGCTTTAAATGTATTGATGACTCCCTGATTCATCAGTTGAAGTAAACTAGTTGTTTGGTGGCAAAAGTATCACTTTCACGTGTGTGTCGAAATTAGTTAAAGTAGGAGAATGGTCAGGTGCATTGTCAATTAATAGAAATTGCTTTTAAAGGAATTTGTTTAGACCGAAAATAACGTTTGACCTGAGGTATGACACGATGACCAAACCAGTCCTCAAAAAAAGAAGCTGTTACCTAAGCCTTCTGATTCGATTTCCAAATCGTGGGCAAACTGGCTTTTGAAATATTTTTTAATACCCTTGGATTTTTTGAGCGATAAACTATAAGAGATTGCAATTTACAGTCACCAGCTGTATTTTATTTTTCTATTGCATAGACTTTATAAAGTTATTATTGTTAACAGAAAAAAAATTCAGTGATTTTACAGTGGTCAAGTGTCTGAAAAGTGCCTCATCACAAGAGGTAAAAATTAATTACACTTGCTGGTGAAACAACTGTTCACAATTAGCAATAATAACTTTATATATATATATATATATATATATATATATATATATATATATATATATATATATATATATCGCAGTATGTTTTCTTGTGTATTAATAAAGAACAAAAGTCTAAATACAAATACAAGAATTATAATTGAATTTACAATTCAAAGCTTTTCGTTGGCTAACAGTACCATCATCATCAGGAAAATTAAACAATTCCTGATTGTTTAATTTTCCTGATGATGTTGGTACTGTTAGCCAACGAAAAGCTTTGAATTGTAAATTCAATTATAATTCTTGTATTTGTATTTAGACTTTTGTTCTTTATATATATATATATATATATATATATATATATATATATATATATATATATATATATATATATATATACATATATATATTGTAATTTTATTAGGTTTTATCACGTGTTTAGGTTTCTTTTTAACTAATACTGTCTATTTACATGAGTTTCATAGAAACATTTTTCTCGTAATATAATCATACATTTCATAATGGAGAATATTTATAAGAAAAATAGCTCAAAGCTTTTAATGAAATACTGGAAAATATTATTGACATAATCAAAAACTCTTCACTAATCAACAGTTAAAATTAAGGGTCTTGGTTTAACTGTTGGCTAGTAATGAGGCTCTCGATATTATCAAGAATAACAAAATTATGACAGACAGAGCCATTTTTATCATGAATATCCTTGTTTATGAAGTGTGGATTGGTTATATATATACATACATATATATATATATATATATATATATATATATAGCTTATATAATTTGTAATTGTTTTAGTTTTGAGAATAGAATGTGAAGTAAATAGTTAAGATGCCAACACAAATATTCAACTATAATTATTTGATTTTTACTTGTGCAATTTTTCAAAGGTCTGGCAATTTATTGCTACATAGAAACCAGATTTATTATTATTATAAGACTTCAAAGAGAATAAAATACTAAGCTTAAACAAACGAATAAATTTAGTAAGAGTTTGTGTTTAAATTTTGGTGAGACATAGTGCCTTGTGCAGGTACCTATATGGTGAAACTGCTTAATGGTGGTGTGCTAAACTTCAAAGGTATTTGGGGATACAAGTTGGAACTCTAACCAAATGCTGAATGTACAAGCTACTAATCTACGTTTCAGTGAGTAACATACATTGGACCTACATAATCGGTTGTAGCAAACAAAAGTATTCTTAAAGAAATAATAAATTTTAAACTCAATTTCTACTCAGGTCATCAAAGAAAAATTTAATTTTATTAAATAAATACAAATAATATAAATGACTGAATCACAATTTCAAGTGGTAAAATAGAAAGCAAAATTAATTAAATAAATTTAATTATTTTTAAAAAACTTTATTAACAACAAATGCCATCCACTACCAAGTTTACAAAAATGTATTTGCGTTTCAGAGGACGAATAAAAGGTATTTTATTAATGATTGAAGATTTGAACAAGTATCGAAATCTTGTTGCTGTTCATGACGATCTGATTGGTAATAACTTATTATGCTTTTGCTATTACTTGCGACCAGATTTTTTGTTAACTAAAGGTTGTTAAATTGTAAACTTACACTCGGAGGAAACGTTTTTGTCTTACAAAACGTTGGAAGCTGAAGAAGTCGTAAGACAAAATGTTTCCTCCAAGTGTAAGTTAACAATTTAACAACCTTTAGATTACGAAAAGTCTGGTCGCAAGTAATAGCAAAAGTGTAATAATTTGAACAAGATATGTATAAGGAGATATGTAATAGAAATTGAAAAACTTCACTTCAGAGCACTCTTTAGTAAGAGAAAACTTTCTTAAAGGATTTAAATCAATACTGATAACATTGTGTGCCTAAATGTATATGTAGATATAAATTGTAACCTAGACTTTTTATTATTTACTTTTATACAAACCGACAAAAAATATTCATTTTAATATTTTACATGGTTTTAATATAATCACCCAGTTTCATTATTATCAGCTATAAAATTTTGGAAAGCCTTATGAATTAAGCCTCCAAGCACGTGAGTAGAGATGTACGGGATGACCATGGCAGCACAAGGGCAGAGTTATATACATGACACACACCTATTGTCTTTTAGGGCTATAAGAGATGTATTAGTGAAAACCCACCGAGTAGGAAGGAAAATGCAACTATAAGTTGAGATTTTTTGGAATTAAAAAAAAATGTTGAAATTTATACTTACACTTTAGGTACCAACTTGGCAAAAAAAAAAACCCTACTTTTTGATATTTTCAGCAGACGCGTTTTGCACTAGGTCAGCGTGTTATTCAATATGTGAATCACATACAAGACTGTTACTCAGGTGTGTTATTGTTCAAAGAGTAGTTGTTAATTATGTCTTCAAATATAGTACAGTAAACTCCCGATTATCTGTGGAATAGGGTGGCCCGGTAACGACGGATAACCAAATTCCTCGGATAATCCGCTATGAACAAAGAATACGCAAAACGATCGATAATCGATTACTATACCATAAGTTACACAAATAATGACCCCTGTTAATGCAATTCACAAATAATCGTCAGAGGACAAAATAAATACAAAAAATAATTTAAAATGTCGATGTATTTGACAGATTATAACATGTACATTTATATGTCTAACTATTTACAATACGTACATAAGTATATGTCAAAAGTAAGTATGTATGTACATATGTAATTTCCTTTACACATAATACAAAAAAATCTGTCACTTTCGTCTGTTTTTTGTGAGCATTGATTTAGCTTTAATGTGCGATCTAAGTTTCTTGAGAACCATTTTGTCGCACATTGTCTACTTGTGACACAAAGCCATAAAGATCGATAATGTATATGACAGACATGGATAACGCATATGGCACGTCCTAGACTATTTATAGCTGAGATTAGCTGACATTTGTTTACAATTCTGTTACACATTAGGTTTTCGGGCGTCCAAGAATTTTGTCATTGTCTCTTATATACAGTAGTCTGCTCGCCCCTTTTATTTCGCTGGCCCACATCGGGATGCTTCCCTTTCAATGTAAAAATTAGTACATATATATTTACATCTATATATATGTATATTCTATTCTATGTAATATATATTCCCTTCATCTTAACTTCTATTAAGCCTTATATGTATTTACGTCGTAATTCACAGTTTGGAAATTTAAACACATGAATCTGATTGGAACAAAAATTGGATATTTGTAAAACAATGGCAGACCCCGGATAATGCACAAACCGGTTAAACCGCCCACAGATAATCAGGAGTTTACTGTATTTGATTCTGAGTGTGTCTTATCATTTAGAATCTGTTGTGGATTTATGCAGTATTTATGGAGTTTGTATATCTCATGGTTTTGTTATGCCAAGTTTGTTGCTTATTGTGATGTAGTGTAGGACTTTTAGATTGTTGTCCATGTTAGTCTGTGAGTGAAGGAGCTTTGTATGTGTATGGCGAAATTTGATTTGGGTTGTCTTTTCAAGCGTTTGTTGTATCTTGTGGTAAATGTTCTCCCTGTTTGTTCTATGTAAAAGCTGGGACAGTTGTAGCATGTAATCTTGTATACTCCTGCCCCGTTTATTCTGGTGTGTTTTTTAACTATGTAGGTATTTTTTTAATTGTGTTAGATGTTTTAAATGCTACTTTGTATTAAAGTTTGCTGTACGAGGTTTTTTTATACGTATTTTTGTTTTTTTGCGCAATTATGTTGTCTAACAAGGTGTGTTTGTATCCGTTTTAATGTGCCATGTATTTTATTGCGTTTAGTTTGTTTATTTTGTATTCATTGTTCTTGGGTATGTTGATTAGTCTGTGTATCATGTAGTGAAAGGCAGCATGTTTGTGTTGTGTGGTGATTGAAGTGTTGTGTATAACTATCAGTGGTGATCGGTTTCCTGTATATTTTGAATGTATTTGTTTTCGTTAGATCTAAGAAGTTGATTTTGTTCTGTTTCTAGTGTGAAGTTCATGTTACTGTGTAATTTGTTTATGTAAATGTGGTAGGTGTTTATCTGTCTTATGTTGCTTTTATATAGGATTAGGATGTCATCTACGTATCTGTACTATATATTATTATTGCAAGCGTATTTGTTGTTGTTAATGATATATTTTTATTCTAGATTTGTATGATTATTTCTGGTAATATGCTTACGATAGAGAATCCCATGTGTAGTGGGCATATTGGTACATCTTATTTGTGTACCACTAATAAATAACACACCAGCATCTTTATACAAAATTGCAAAAAACCTCGACAAAATAATAAGAAAAATATCACATTTCATAACCACACCAGCCTAAAAAACAACATAGATCTTATACAAAAAATAGAAAAAAACAGCACATAACTACACTAGCATCATTCAACATCACCAACCTATACACAAACATACCAATTAAAGAAACAATAAGCATACTCAAACCAATGTTAATAGAAAACAACACAACCAAAGAAATAATAACACTAACAGAAACAATCACTTCTCAGAATTACTTCACATCCAACAACAAATACTAGACACAAAATAAAGGCTTTCCCAAGGGATCCCCCATCTTACATTGTCAGAAATATTCATACCCATCTAGAACAAAAATATATCATTCACAAAAACAAATACGCCAACAAAATAATATATTGGTAGGTAGATGACATCCTAATCTTATACGACGCCAACATAAGACAGATAAACACCTTCTACAATTACACAACAAATTACACGATAACATAAACTACACACTAGAAACAGAACCAAATCTACTTCTTAGATTCAACAAAACAACAAACACATACGAGGGCCGTTTTTTTTCAACCTCCGATTGCACGCCATGATGGCTAGAAAGGTCACAGACCGGCCCTGTGCGCAGCAGTCGATCGCGCATCTTCCCCACTACAACTTTTGTCACTCCCGAGTTCAAGTAGCCAGTTTGCGCTTAGCTGCAGTCGGGTAAACATGGCCGCGTCTATTGATTCTCCCGCCAAATGTGAGTTGAGAAGTGTTATTCGTTTCTTGCAAGCAGAAGGGAATAGTGCAGCAGAAATCGGAGAATGTGCAGTGTTTACGGAGAAAACATTATGAGTGAAGGTGTTGTGTGGGAATGGTGTCGTAAGTTTAAAACTGGCCGAACCGACGTGCATGATGAAGGAGGTCAAGGACGCAAGTCTGTCGCTACAGACGATCTTGTTGAACGAGTTGACAAAGTGGTTAAAGAAAACCGTAGATTCACAATAAGTGCTTTGTATTTGGAATTTCCAGAAGTGTCGAGATCTTCTCTGTACTCTATTGTTTCTGAACATTTAGGCTACAAAAAGATTTGTGCTCGCTGGGTGCCAAAGATGTTGAGTGACACCCACAAAACTCGCCCAATGGCTTCAGCTTTGACATTCCTTGAACGTTATCGCAATGAAGGAGTAGATTTTTTAAAATCAATTGTAACCGGAGATGAGACCTGGATTCTTCATGACACACCCGAAACAAAGCAACAATCTCAACAATGGGCACACAAATTCACCGAATAAACCCAAAAAATTCAAGCAAACTTTCAGCAACCGAAAAGTTATGGCTACGGTCTTTTGGGACCAAAAAGGTCCGTTGCTTGTGGAGTTCATGCAGCCTGGGACCACAATTAATGCAGCTGTTTATTGCCAAACTTTACGACGTTTGCGGCGAGCCATTCAGAACAAAAGAAGAGGCCCGCCCTCACACTGCAGGTGTAACCCAACAACTTCTTGAACAATTTAAGTGGGAAATTTTCGACCACCCACCGTACAGTCCCGACCTAGCACCGAGCGACTTCCATCTTTTTCCTGAACTGAAGAAATGGCTTGGAGGTCAGCACTTTCCGACTACTGAGGAACTTCAAGACACGGTCAAGACTCATTTAAATTCACTGGCGGCAACATTTTATGAAGAGGGTATTGGAAAGCTTGTCCACAGGTATGACAAATGTTTCAATCTTCAGGGTGATTATGTTGAGAAATAAGCATAAGTGTACATACATTTTGGTAATAAAATAATTTTGTTCTATTCACTTGTCTTTTATTTATGGCCCACCGGAGGTTGAAAAAAAACGGCCCTCGTATTTAAAATATACAAGAAATCCACCACCACTGACAGTTATACACAACACTTCGAATTAACCCACACAATACAAACATGCCACCTTTCACTTTATGATACATAGATTTAACAACACACCCATGAACAATGAAGACAAAATAAATGTACCAAACACAATAAAATACATAGCCTATTAAATCGAATACAAACATACTTTGTTACACAACATAATGCGCAAAAAACAAGACATAAATACATAACACGACAATACATTATAAAAACTAGCTTCCTCGTTCCGCAAACTTAAATATAAAGTAGCATTTAAAACATCCAACACAATTTAAAAAAACACCCGTATAAACACGACACAGGCAGGCGTATACAAGATTACATGCAATAACTATCCCAGCTTTTACATAGGACAAACAGGGAGAACATTTACTACAAGATACAAATCAACCCAAATCAAAGTTTGCCATACACATACAAAACACACTACACATACAGACTAACACAGACACCAGTCTGAAAATCTTACACTACATCAAAAAGAGCAACTAATTTGACACAACAGAAAACTACGAGATTTACAAACACTATAAATACTATTCATAACACATTCTGAATAAAAAAAAAACACAATCAAATACTATAATTAACACATAATTAACAACTACTCTGTGAACAACACCAATACACCAACACAATAAACCTGAGCAAGTCTTGTCTGTGACTCAAAGCACTGAATAATGTGCTGACCTAGTGCAAAACGTGTCTGCTGAAAATATCAGTAAGTAGGGGTTTTTTACCAAGTTAATACCAAAAGTGTAATTATAGAAAACTCTCAAGATGTACAACAGAAAAACTGCACAAAATTATACTTTTGTAATTTTTTTATAATACAGTGTATGATAAAATAAAAAATAGTTAAATTCATATTTATTACATTAAGTAAAAATATTTGACAAATTTTACTATGTGAGTCCAGTTTTTCTCTAGACAGACATATGTAATCGCTGGCTTTCTCTTTGCTGTTCTCTGTTACTTGAACTTTATATATGCCTATGAAAGCAAAATGTCCTTTCTAATTGATAAACCACTAAAACATAAATAACCACCAGCTCTGACAAGTGCACAAATTGTAACTAACATAGCTATGGCCTACAATTATGCTTGTTTTAGCATTAAAATACCATTATCTTTATTGTAAAAAACACAAATAAAACTACACAATCAGTATTCGATTTACATTACACTAAAATAAAACAGAAGAATTAATTTTGTCTAAAAAATGTTTTAGAGCTCACAACAAATCTAAGCTATTTGAAATAGGTATTAATCCCACTATTTGAAATGATTTGTCAAAATTCAATTTCAACGACAAATTACTTTTAGTTGTATAATCTTACAGCAACTGAATCTTACAGCATTATCAACTGAAAATGAGAAAAATTTAATATTTAGAAATAATTGAGATATGGACAATAACGTCATTAAAAGGTGAATATAAAATAAAACTAAGAATAAATAACTTCTGATATCAACAACCAGATGATAAAAATTAAAATAAGATAGAAAGGGATTCCACAAGGATGGAAAGGCGAATCATTTGATATAAATGTCTTTTCTTATATCTGAAACTAAAGTTTTATTTGTTTAAACAAACAAAACTTTATTTTACACAACCATCACTCAAAGTTTTCCACAATGTTGAAAAATTATAGCAGCGAAGTACCTGCACAGCAATGCTGACAACCTGAAAAACAAATTTACTTCAGGTGAACACAAAGTTCAAACTAGATACAAGATGGGATTTTGGTAACTGATTCCTGGATGTGGATTCAAGGTGACGAGGAACAAAAAATTATAACTGGAAGTTAATTCAGAGCAGCATTAATTAATACAAAAGAAAAATATGAGATGGGATTTTGGTGTCTGATTACTGGAAGATGTGGATTCAATGTGAAGAGGAACCAAAAATTATAACTCTAATTTAGTTCAGTGCAGCATTAAGATAAAAGAAATGAACCAATGATATATGACAAGGGTGTTGGAGAACAGACATCATAACTAAGAGAAGTTCATAATAGGTTCATTTAATGCAGCAACAAAAATATTCAGGATTTTCAAAAAGGGTAAGGAACAGTCTAGTGATCTGACAAAAAATTCAAAAAATGGAAACACAATTGTTTATTACAGAACAATATATTACAACTCTTTATTAGGGTTTCTGGATAGAGCTAAACCAGAAACCGCTATTTCTTTCAACTCTATTGAACAACTTATATACTTTATTATATTTGAATTAGATCTATAAAATAATAAGTATGAAATGCAACATTTAATGAACAACTGAAATGAATTTCAATTTCTCAATAGCCAACATTTGTAACATGATTTAAAATATATTCAACGACATCAACAGAACCAGAATATTAATAATTAAACTCATTAATCGATACTCTTCAAATTTTGCTTCCTAAGAACATAATGACGATTCTAGGAAAAGTAGAGGCAATACACATTCAGCCTGTTTATAATATTCTACACTTTATTGATCATATTGTAAATTTAACTAATATATATATATATATATATATATATATATATATATATATATATATATATATATATATACATATAATTTTAAAAAATAGAAACGGAAAAAAATTACCAGATTAATATGACAAAGACGCAGTTTGCAATTCGATGGTGGTGATGTAGGTGTTGATGTAGTTGGTCATTGATGCTGCTAGTTTCTAATGCTGGTGGTTTTATAGACGGCAGTTGGCTTGATTAGGAAAGTTACCTAAAAACAGAAATTAAAACATTTATTAAATGAAAAAAATGTATTTATAAATTTAGACACAGTAGTCTCGATAGTTTGAGATGAATGGGGCACAGACCTCCTCGGATTACACAGAAATAAGTTCCTGTGCATTAGAAAAAAAGGCCTTCTAATGAACCCTAATACAGTAAAACCCCTCATATACAGATTAATGTGGTGGCAGTCAGATCCAGATTTATTAATAGCGGCAATAAAAACCAGTAAAGGTAATCATAAGTGTCATCATTGTTTGATTGATTAGTTTGCTTCAAGAGAATTTATTTTCTGATATGTTACACACAAAACTAGACATTTGTGCTTTCTACAGAAATTATGTCGACTGTCGAAACTTTCTGCAAAAATAAAGAAAGATATTTCTGAACCATTGACCTTCTGCCAAACATCTTTACATAACTGATAAGGACAATCAAACACAACTGATGTAGTTTTGTAATACACCAATCTGTAGAACACTAGTGAACTGAATGGGGAGAAAGAAAAATACCATATTGATATAAACATTTCTTGGACACCCAACTCATTTCCTTTCTAATAGAAAAAGGCTCGAAATCAACAGAAGCTAAGTAAACCAAGACTCGGATTTTCGAGGCTCTACTGTATATACATATAATTGTGTGTGTGTGTGTGAGAGAGAGAGAGAGAAGACATTTTAGGAGAATAGCTTTGATAATCATCCAGCCTGTTTTCATAAACTGACCCTCCCCCACATACATAACTGTAAATTAATTTCAATACAGAATTTTTTTTAAAATTTGTATGATATAGCTACGTTGTTAACTACACCCTTTGTGTAAGTTATCTGTGAAGTAAAGTTTTATTTTGTCCTGTAACAAATACATGACATCCAAATATATAAATGAAAACAGATTTAATTTCAAGTAGTTTTTGTAGAATGAAACTCCACAAGCACCCTCCCCCTTCTTAAAGGGTAAAAGTATAGCCAGATCATTAATTAGTAATGAATTAGTTGACACGGGACAACTGAATCCCAGTAAATTTTGAAAGTAATACTACAATGAGGGACAATATTTCAAAAAGCGGGATATACTGCATTGACAGCTTACAACTAGTGATAGCACATAATTGCTAAATATACAGAATGTCTTAATGTATTTATAATTCTAGATATAAGTGAAGCCTGTGTCAATAAATAAGTTATCTGAGTACCATTGGCTTAATTCGTAGTCGTAAGGTCCCGTGAACCGCAATCTATTCCCTACATCCTTATTCTAGTTTATTACTACATTTAATGAACCAAATTGTAATCACAATACTTTGTTGTCAGGTAATAAGCCTTTTTTTACCTTGTATCTTTGTTATAACGAGTTACTTATGCCAGTTAAGGCATACATGATTTAAAGTAATATCTGTGTTGTTTCAACAAGATATATTATCTCGTGACACACAATCCTAACCTCCAGGTAAATCTTTTTATGCTAATCATATTTAAATTCAATAAATTTTTACTTATTCATGGAGAGGGTTATTGCTGAATCCATTTAGAAAGGAGATTTCTAAAAATTACTGTTTGGGAAGGACAGAATACCATCCTACCTGGCAGTGATAAATAACACAAACTTTTTTAAAATATTCTATCTGATCAAACCTCACCTGGTCAAAGCAAAAGTTAAATAAGAATGTGTTTTATGAAGAAACAGTGTTAAACAATATTTCTAACATTTATGATCGTCTTATAAACTAATTAAACATTTGAAGTAAACTCTACTAATCTTACATGTCTAAGAAACCTCAAAGAAAGCTTTTAATTCAACTTTTAATAAATAAGCTTATATACCACAAAAGAATATAACTGCCTGCTATAACAGAGGGTGTAACTACGATACTGTGTCAAGATTTTAGAATAGATATTCTTCCAAAACAGCCATTAAAGTGGAAATTACAAATTTTAGAAAACTTAATCCATGAAATAAAATATACTTGACTTGCAGATCAATCACTTTTTTCATGTACCTTAAAAGCTGTGTACTTTACTTGACCTCTTGGGTAACCTCGATTTTAGTAATTTCACAAATAATTATTCAGGAATACGCTCTAAACACGACAGTGTTAATTGCAAGCTACGTGTTTGGTAAATAGTCCTGAAATATGCTCTCGCAAAGTTACAAGCTAAAGTAGTTATTGTGTTTCTAAAATACAGCATTCTCTATATTGACAATATAGCACTTGTAAATCTAATTGAATTTACAAATGAACTAGCCATCAAGTCTGACTGAAGATCAATCTATGTAACATTAATGAAAGGGTAGAATATTTATTAGTTGTTACTTTTGAGTGACAAGAATGACCTTGATCTCACTTTCTCTGAAGGTTATTGAAACATTTTTAAGGTTCAGTTTTCTTAGTTGACTTCTAAATTTATCTCAACAGAATAAATTTCGTTCCGAAAAAAAAATGAACAATGAAGCAGCTTTTTTGATCAATTAACCAGTTTTTGTTCACAACATGCATTTGCTGGTTTTTTAAATTTTGGTCTAAACACCTAGATACATAAACTAATGGTATAATTAAACGGAATTCACAGTATTGAAAACATAACTAATGTTAGACAATAAAATAATTGTATTTGGGACTACCTGAGATCAAAATAGAAAATTGTTCAATAACATGTCCTATGACGATACGCACAAGAGATTTTTTTTATTTAACACGGAAAATTGATTTTATCAATTTAAAGTTGGGTAAAAAATTCAGTGCGGAGTAATAAGTTGTGCATCCTCCATGAGTGATAACAGCTACAGTTGATGTTTTAGGGTTCTAAATTTTGATAAATATTCAGATTGCCCACCCCCAATAAAATGCATATAAAATGAATCAAAAACATGTCCTGAAGCTATATTATTAACTATTATTTTTGTTATTTTCAAGGAATGTTAATTTTATATATCTATATTTAAATATACCAATTAGATATCCAGTCAGGATAAATTTGATTGTAATTTTATATATTTAACCAACATTACTTATATCACTATTGCCATTGGTGGTAATGTATAAAATTACAACCAAATCTATCTAACACTTTATAAATATATTTTATTATAAGTATATAATAATGTATAAAATTACAACCAAATCTATCCTAAATGGAGACTTTATAGGTGTATTTAAATTCCTATGCAAAAAACGATAAAAATTCAGTCAAACATTGTTTCTTAAATATTTACACATAAGTTATGAATAGAGGTAGCGTGACATCACTATATCACTCCGCAGACGTTGCACAAAACTTACTAATCTGCACTGAATTTTTTACCCAACTCTAAATTGATAGAAAATAACTTTCTGAGTAAATTGGAAAAAAATTCTTGTGCATTTGGTCCTAGGACGTGTTTTTAAACAATTTTCTATTTTAATCTCAAGTAGTTCGAAATTCTCACAATTACAGACAATAAAATATAATATAATTTTATAACACATCTATTACCAAGGTTATCTCGATAATTTAATGAAAAATTCTATTGACAATTTAATGCAAAAATTCTAAACTTTCCCAAAACTAATTTAGAAATACCAAATCCAGTAATAAGTAATTTAACATTAACTAATAAAATATTAATGCATTTGTCTACTTACAACAAACAGCTTCTACAGCATTTCCCTAGGAAGTGTTTTCACACTCTACAGAGCTAAGAGTGTTAACAGTCTCTTTGTAGTCTTTACATCTTGTCAACGTGTTTCATGAACCTTTAAAGATTCTGAAACTGAAAAAAACGGGTTTTATTTACAAAATCATTTTTCATAGCTTCTGCTTTCATATATATAGAATTTTATTATTAACCCTAGAGTGAACGGGCTAATAAAAGTTACATAAGTAGACGGGCTGGGTCTCACAGACCCAAAACGTAAAAAATCAGTAAAAAATTGGTAACAATTGTAATTGAGTGAAACATATTTTTATACTACTTCTAGGAATGTTTTCAGTATTTCAACACTAAATTCACAAAACAATATTGCTAAAAAAAATTCATAACTATTTATTTACTTTTTTAAACATTTTACTCAAAAGAAATGCAATAATTTTATCAAAGTTACACTAAGAAGCTAAAAGTTGAACAAAAATACTGTGGTTGTTTTACACGCACTATTTAAGAGTAGTTCTAACATTAAAACAATAACAATTACTTAAAATTGAAAAAAAAAAGTTTTTATAGAGTTCCAAAGTTTTACTTTTTCCAGCATTGGCTACACAACATTTCAGCGTGGCCTAGACATAACCAAATTTTACACTCTTTACAAAAGTACTTTGTTTTGTTGTCTTTACACAAGGAACATCTACCACGCTTACCTGGAGCCGGATTCTGTTTAGGTTCAGCTTCATACCCGGAAAATTTAGTTCCTAACTGCCGAATCTCTCGTGGTAGGTTATCTTGCTGAGCCCGGATGGTCAAGAAGGGCTGCAGCATCTGTTTTGCTAAGTCCTTGAGAAAAGCTCTCCTGGTTATGGACTGACCATTTGATTTAAACACGATGAAAGCATTTAGAGCAGCAATGTTCATTGAAGCAAAAAACAAAGTTAATGGCCAACGTCTCGATCCTCTTGCAACGCTGTATTCAGCACACATAGCATCAGCCACATCAACACCTCCTTTAGTTGAATTGTAATAAGTTATGATGCTGGGCTTCTTCTTTTCCTCAGTAGAAGGGTTGATTTCACTGTCATGGTGCATAGATGAGAGTAATATAATACTTTTTGTTTTCTTGCGTACGTAAGATAATATTGTAAAATCTTCTTGGAATCCAAAAAGACTGGAATATTGTTCCTTGTTTCTTGTTGGAAGAAAGCTTGGAGGTATTTGAGGCTTATTCTTCCGCAGGGTACCCACAAGTGTTAGCTTGTATTCTTTCAACAGAGTCTTAGCAGCGTCATAAGAAGTAAACCAATTATCAAGTGTCACGTTACGGCCACTACCTTTTATAGGCTCAACTAACCGGAAGATAACATCATCGGCCTTGTTACTTATCTCGTAAGGACCGTTGGGTTGAGTGCCACAGTACACTTCAAAGTTTTTGACATAATATGTCTTTGAATAAGCCAGTATAAAAACCTTAATACCATACTTGGCTGGCTTGTTCGGAATGAAGATTCGAAATTTACATCGTCCTCGGAAGGGAAAAAGCATCTCGTCCAATGTTGTGCATTCATATGTAGAAAAGTATTTTCTACAATTTGAGACAAGTATGTCTAGAAGCTGTCTGACTGCTGCAAGGTTGTCATAGGGTTTTCGGACATTTCTTGTTGTTACATCATCAAAACGTATACATCTGGAAAGGAACCTAAAACATCTAAAAGCCATTCCAGCCCTGAACATCTCAACCCCTGTTCCATCAGTCGCCCAAAACTCCCTTACATTCATCCGTCCACCATGTAAAACTCCAGCCAAGTATAAAAGTTCTAAATAGGCTTTCATTTCTACAGCCGAGGTCGGTCGTGCCAGATTGGGATCATCAGTATAATTGTCCTTTACAGAATTTATGAAAATATTAGTTGATTCAACAATCAACTCAGTAGTTGCTCATTAAAAAATAACGACCAAGAATCTAGTGCAGTTTGAACATTCCTAGCTTCCCTTAGGTTTCCAGGTAAATGAGATACTATATTGTGAGAACGGGTTCTAACAGTTTGTGTTGGTAAATTTTTTTGCCATTTTGTCTTTTTATCTTTACCAAGGAAATAATTTTGGGCTCTAGGTATACCTGCTGGTGTTGAACTTGAGTCACCAGAACCTTCAGGTATGTGTACGTCATCACATTCCTCACTGAGTTCTCTCACATAACCAACTGAATTATTCTCAAGTTCATCATTGTCTACTAGTTCAATATCACTCTTTGTGTCATGATCACTGTACAATTGAAAGTCAGGGTCTGCGTCTGAGTCACTTACTTCACTTTCAGATAATTCCTCTAATAAAATACGCTCAAATTCACTCGGTGTTTCCACTCTTCTGCTACTCATAATGATAAAAAAGTACTACACTATACACTTCTTGAAACACATTAATACACTAACAGACGTTAAGTAAATAACAAAAAAGTAACATAAAACAATAATTCGTGAGTGTTGAAAAAAAGTCACTCAAGTGAACGGGCCGAGTCCAACTGACCCACACTATACTTTATCGCGTGACAAATGATGACTAAGAGTCAAGTTGGCAAAAACAATGACACTATCGCTATCTGTGGACTATTTTGGGAAGGTACAGAGGAAACCAGCTATCTACAATAAAACTGAATTTATAAATACCTAATATAAAAACTTTGGGTCTCACAGACCCAGCCCGTTCACTGTAGGGTTAAAAAAATAAAAGTAAAATTAAGCAACGTATTAACAAATGTTTTTATATAAAATACCAATTGTATACATGTTTTAAAATTCATTAAACTTACATTTGCTAGTTGTCATGGACAATAAAACCCACAATTTAATTTATGAAAACCACAATAATAAATTTTCAACATGGAAATACAATATTTAAACTACAAAACATTTAGTCCTAAACACGCCCCTAGGCACCTAACCTCTTGCATGAACATCAGGTCAATTTTATTATTAGCTCTAAGTTGCAGTTGTAAATTTTGAATAGTGTCAGTGACGATGATGGTATAAGTCATTGAAATGTGTATGGTAATAAAGTATATTGTTTTGTGAGTTAATATGCAGTTGTTTAATCATTCGAGACATTCATGTAAGAAATTCATTGAAAACCAAAACTATGATATAAATGTTGAACTTATACTCAAAGGATTTTAAAAATGGTGAGTTTATTGATAAAATAGTCATTTCTATTTAATTCTGTTACCGTATAACATATCCTCAGTACAATAGTTTTTGCTAGCCACACAACCATATAACAAAAAATTAATACAATCATAGACAAAATCTCACAATTGAAAGTATCTTATTAGTTTCATTATTTATTATGTTAAATCATCAAACAATAAAAAATTCATAATTTAAATTTAATAAAATACATAAAAAATCGGCAATAATCAACAAACTACAAAAAAACCATTATTTGTTCAGAAAATATAACTTACCATTTTTTATTTTCTTTCAAGTGTTGGACCGAGTCAGTGGGCTGTGTTTGTCTGTAGCCCTTGCTACGCAATGAACTTGCATAGCAATGTTTCCAATTCGCAGCAACGGCTGCACTCTGGAAAATACGAAATTCATTGAACAAAAAATCCTTACTAAATACTGAAATAATTATTTCCTGTTTGCATTTAATTGATACTGACAGAAAAATTAGGTATTTCTTTCCTTTAGCCACATAATAGATCTTTGCATTAAAGTTATACTAGGCGATACAAAAAGTTATCACAAACAAAAACTAAAAACTTCCACTTTCCTCAAAAATTTCAAATTTTTGAAAAAAGCCCATTCTATGCGACCCACAAAATTCAAATTTCAATGTTTTGCCCATACTTTTTTTGAGGTAGAAACTATCAAAAACCTCAAAAAAATAATTAAACATGCTGGTGATGCCCAAAAAAATGACAAATTTTGAATAAAATTTACCTTTACCAAACCACCATCAACAACACATATGCAAAATTTCATAGAATTTATAAAACACCAGCCCATCTTTTTTTTGATAAAGTTGCAAAAGGACAAAACAAAATGCTTACAGATACTATTCCACAGTCACCACACACAAATTAGAAGAAGTTGCATTGAACATTTACACATCTTTTTTTTTTAACTTCGCCCCAATAACAATTCAACTTAACGAGCAATGGCAGCATGAAAATTAAGAATTCAAATACGATATATTCCTGTACTTATAACTACTATAATGAACATTATTTTCAATTAAACTTTATAACCTTATGAAAAGCAAATTGATTTCTTTACTGTACACAATTTTGTCTAATATCGCTTATTGCGATTAATATTATTACCAACAAAACCAACCAAAACTGTCAACTTAACGGGTAACTCTGAGCAGAGACATCTCCTGAAACAGCCATCCTCAATATTTATAAAAGAAGGTGCTGCTATAGACAAATGTAACATTTTCACAAGTGTTTTTAATTAAAAACTACTATCTCAGGTGAAGATGGAATTAACTAGTATACTTTATTTGTATTACACAAATACTTTCATATTGTAAAACTTAAGTACTGACTTCTACTACAATACAGTTTATCTTTATAACTTTTGACTTGAGCGCAGGAGTTGATACGAACATTGTACAGGATGCTTGGAGGGAGTGCCTTGGTATAATCCACAGATTTAGCATCAAAGGGAGCATTTTGCAGAATTTCAGCTTAAACGAACCTTCCCCAAACATGTACAAATATTAAATTACTTTTTTTTAAAACAGCTGCTGATTTATATCCTACAAAATATTTTTATGGTAAAAATAAAGTCTTGAAGTTTTTTTTTAATTACTAGTTTTAATGAGCAGAACACGATTATCAACTTTCTTCTGCTGAAAATACGGAACATTGATTTTCTTTCAAATTTTAAATGGTAGTCTGTAATGGCATGTAAAATGTAAACAAGTCTTATTGACATTGTTAAAAAAAAAATTAATGAGAACCATTATCAGTCACACAGTAGCTACTGCGCACTGCATCGAAGTGAATTTATTTTAATATTTAAGTTAAAATCTAAATATCTAACTTTTGGTTATAACTTTATGCAATATTACTATATACCTATATTAAAATATACCTACAAAGTATCCAGTCAGGATAGATTTGGTTATAATTATATTCAACATTACCATCTACCTATATTTCGGTAATTATTAAGATCAGCGCCTAACACTCTAAATAGAAATTTTTTTGTGTGTGATCAATTCAACTTTGCTGAACACGAATCTGAAGTTTCTTTTAGTGCAAACACATTTTTAAAAACATATATATAAACTAACTTAGTAAAAATATAGTCTTAATGAAGTACATGCCATTGATAACTTCTACATCTGCGTTGAAAATTATACCCAACTTCAATTTAAGAAAAAATGTTTCTAGGCACAGAAAAAATAATTAAAATAGCTATAGCATTTAATTAAAAATAGCCTTTTTACATGTTTCTGAATGTTTCATGAAAATATAGGCCCGGTTTAGCTAGCTAAACAATTACCAAAACTAGTAATTAAAAAAAAAAAATAATGCAAAAAAAGCAACGTCATAAAGACAATATTTTTACCATTTTTATAAATACATCTAAACATCATTATAATTAGTTATTACAAATTATTTACAATATAATAATGCAGTTATAATGTATCATTTATTCTCTTGTTAAAAAGCACATATCCTCAACACACTTAGAACCTTAGAAATTCAAAGTTACATTTATTTTTAGAGAATTATTTTTACCCTCATCTTCACCATGCACATAAAATTTCATCCTCAAGAAATGTTTCATTTATTCAGGACAACTATAGCTCTTATCAGCCTAATATTGAGATCATAAAGATCACTACGTTAACTACAGCTATGAAAAACTTTCTTAATATAGATTTGATTTTTAACAAACTTAGAAATTAAATTACCATAATATTTAAAGGGATTATCATAACTTAAATTTACCCATACATTCTAGTGGTGTATGTTAAACTATTAGAAAGGTAACTACTGTCTATGTTCCGTAAGCATTTATATTACAAATATTACTTTACTCAACTTACTTTTACATTGTCGTGCAGTAAACTGGCCGACAAAGACGAATACAAACGTTCTTGCATTGCAAGAAATTAAGAAAATGTATTTTGGAAGAAGCTTTAGTTAACACCGCAAGGTTTCCACTTCTTACAAGGTTTATACGCTTAAAGAATCCAAATTTGGTCCATATATTGAGAAGGGCTACCTCCAAAAATACTTAGTGAAAACAAATTCTAATATCTACAAACACTTCCAAAGGTGCGCCTTACTTTTTCTTCAGTAAGAAAGTAAAAGATGCGGCAGCAATTGAAATTAGTGAGTGGTGGGGGGATGGCTGTGGAAATAACGCATTCGGCCAGTAGATAATACTCTAATTATTATATATGCCTTTGAATATAATGGATTAAGAATAACGAAATATCTACTTAAAATACATTCATTTATTAAAACAATATATATCTTTTTACAGACGAAATAATATTATTAATTGTAGTTAAATTACTAGATAGATTACACTAAAAAAATAATGCACTAAAATACTGGGACATATACTATGTGATACTTGGCTATATTAGGACATACTTCAATTTAATTAGGACAGTAGTTATGGAAACTGTATTCATTGCAAACTTGGACTTTAACTCCATAAAAGTTTCAAATTGATCATGTTCATAAAAAAAACGCTCACTAGCCTGACGGTGATAATTGAAATAGCTGTCGGAACATAGCTAATCGACTCATCAATTATCTTTTTTCCTAATATAAAAACTTTCAAGCGTATAAACAAGAAGTTATCAAAACTTTATATGAGAGCATAGTACAATGTTATATGTTAAAAGACATTCAAAAGTCCTGTGCCGCAGTGATTTCATCAATCTTATAGAATACACTGAACACTTAGTTCGATATAGAGATGGGCGAAGTAGTTCCGGACTTGTTCTTTTTTTATATAGTTAATTTTAATGAACTATAGCTAATTTTTTAATTTTTAAGATGAACTATGGAAGTAAATTGAACAGTTTTTTCTGTTATGTATTAATAATTTCAATGTACAATTTTCGACAAACGTTTGTTTATAAATTACTTGAATGTTTTTTTTTTTTTTACATATTATCTATAATGTTTATGATAGTGAATTGGCAAATAAAGAGTTTTTTTTACCGAGAACCACCGAATTAGTATATTATTTCAATACCGGCACTTAGTTCAGTTTATTTCCATAGTTCTTAAAAATTAAAAAATGATCTGTAGTTAATTTAAACTAGTTCATTTAAATGAACAGATTCACATAGCAAAGCAAAACCCTTAAGCTTACTCGCTGAGTGTTTACCTATTATAGTTTAGGTAATCTCATTACAGTTGTATACTATCTTTAAATCTAAATTTCTCTTCTGTGTATTTTATATGTATTTTTATACATAGGAATATTTTTTCCATTTTAATTTTTGGCTAAATTTAAAAGTATCTTTTACAAAATTTCCCAATATGGTATGTTGTATTCTCATGGCATAGCCTAAAGTCTGGAGCCAATGTGTTACAGGAGGAAAAGCGAGTGTAACAAAAAAAAAATTATTTCAAAATAAAACTCCAGTCTTGGATTAAAACATACTGACCTGGTTGTGTCTTATCATTTAAAGTCTTTACATAACAGAACACAATACAACAAAATACCCAACTACTCATACATTAGAGCAAAGAAGCAACCCATCAACCCACTACACGATTTGGGGGGGGGGCTCTGGGGGTGCTTTCTTAAGTCATCCTCTGTATGGCTCACCATCAGTTTGCACTGCAAATTTTAATAATAACATTTTATGTTCTCTATAATCCTCTTTTATATAGGTTTATGTTCACTATGTTGTCTCTGGCAATACAGCAACTACTTATAGGCCACATTACCCTATTACATAAATTACCCTTTGAAAATAACAATATTTTCCTTTTACAAATAATAACCATTAAGATTTTACTATTGAATTCACACGATTTATTCACACGTTTTCATGTTTAATATTAATATCACTTAAACATTACGAAATTTCCATAATGTTATATAAACAAGCTTTCATAACATAAACAAGTAACAAAAATTTCAAACAAAAACAAAATTTAAACGCTTTAAGATTTAATTTGATCTATTTAAACGGTTTTTTCTAATGAAATTCCTCACGTTTTTATTTAGGCATAACCTTCTTTAAATATTATTTGATTTATAATGTAAATGTAAAATCTTGTGTTATTAAAATCAATAAAGAAAACTTTATTACTAATATCCAGGATTTGCCAATTATTTAATCCTAATTAATTATTAAGATTATTTTATCATTTTAATTTTTGGCTAAATTTAGATGTATCTTTTACAAAAGTTCACAAGAAGGTATGTTGTATTCTCATGGTATTGCCTAGAGAAGTAGTTTCCATCCTGGGGCGAAATAAAAAAAAGCATACTTATGCAACATTACTTTCATTTGAAGTCCGTGTATTTGGTTAGTTAAAGTCCGTGTATTACAATTATTTGAATGTCGCGTATTCGGTTAGTTGACGGCTGCGTATTTTGGTTAGATGAAGTTTGGTCATTTTAAAGTGTCCATCTGAGCTTAAAAACATTATCTCATGATCTGATAACAAAACCGAAATCGGGAAGAAAAGGCATATGAAAAGAATTGGCATACTTAGGCCAATGACAGTTGATACAAATACCTCTGAGGGAGCAGATTTATGACTGGCTGAAATACCAAAGGAGTCTCCACTTTCTGTGACTACGTTTTGAATTTGATCATTTTCTTTGCTACTAAAAAACATGATAGAGATCTACCAAGCAATCATGTGGTATTCAATAACATTTAAAGATGAACACAGCCAGTTTACTATTAAAAACAAATATCAAAATTTTAAAATTTTTGTGAAGGACTTTAGACTTGAATAATTTTTATTTTCTAATATAACTCTATAAATTGATTTATATGTTCATATTAATAGATTAGTTCTAAAGGATTTTTTTTAAATATTGGGGTGTCCACTGACCGTTTAAGAGAAAATCATAAGTTCCTATAAATTCCCGGGAATTTATGAAATATTCCTGGCAATATTCCCTGGGAATTTTCCCCCAACTATAAATTCCCGGGAATTTTACATCATTAGTTATGACACATGAATTTAACAACGGCGGAAAAGAATCACTTTTGCTTTAAATTTATCTTGGAGGTATGAGGAATAACCCCTCTCTTTTGTACTCTCTCTTCATGAATTGTGGCAGGTAGTAAAGTAAACCTCATATTTCTTATTGTTTCTAAATGTTTTTGTCATTACAGTTATGCCTGTTTGTGTATAACGTGCACTCTTATTTTGGAAAAGGAATTTAAAGGAAAAATATGCACATTATACACTCTTAAATACAGTAAGTAGCAACCACGCTCTTGTTACCATACTGAACCATATCACCGTTGCCAAATGTATATTGAAGAAATACTGCCTGGCCAAGCTGTTGGTGGTAGTAGCAATAAAGTGGCAAATGCTGAAAAGAATTAGTTTAAACAACTTAAATAAAATATTTACCTTTTTAGAGATCAATGGAAGCTCTCAGATTAAATAATTTGTGACAATTCTCTGATATATGGACTGACTTCTTGTTTATATGTAGGTATTGATTTGTTTTTAACTATATTAAAAAAAAATACATTAAAGATTTGTTACTATTACTATAATGAGTATAAAACCCTTTCTTGATTCATATACAGTCATCAACACTATATAGATAACCTCTACCTTACAGAAATACCGTAATCATTTGTGTATGGTTGATAAATAAAAAAGAGGCTATCTGGCAACGTTTTAATAACTATATAGCTATCATCTTATAAAGTTATCCATACTTTCCCAAATTTGTAATAAACGATACTTGACTCTTGTAACAAACGCATTTTTATCAACACAAAATGTTTGTTAGTGTACACATCATCAAAAAAATAGGCTACTTCTAAGAGAATGGTAGGTACAGTAGAGTCTCGGTAATTCGAGGTAGATGGGACCAAAGCCCCCTCGGATTACGAAAACTTGGATTACAAGGGAATACTTTCCTGCGCGTTAGAAAAAATAGGAGTTTTAATGAACCCTAATAATATATGTAATTAAAAATGTACTAATTAAGTTTATAGAACTTTATAGGAACATTTCTTGGAAGCACGAAACATTTCCTTTCCATACACTATTGTTATAAACATTATTCAGAAGGCGGACTCATTTCCTTTGCATACACTATTGTTATAAACATTATTCAGAAGGCGGACTCATTTCCTTTGCATACACTATTGTTATAAACATTATTCAGAAGGCGGACTCATTTCCTTTGCATACACTATTGTTATAAACATTATTCAGAAGGCGGACTCATTTCCTTTCCATACCGTATTGATATAAACATTTCTTGGAAACCCAACTCATTTCCTGTGCATACCGTATAACTATAAACATTTCTTGAAAGCCCGACTCATCATTTTCTTTCAAAAAGATAAAATAGGCTCAAATAGAAATATGCTCGAATTTAACAGAAGCTCGGAATATCGAGACTCTACTGTAGTATCTTTACTGGTATTATTGAGTTCAACTACAGGAAAAGACACTGACATTCTAAATAAATGATTGTATTACATCTGTTTTGAAATATAAGTAATTCCAGCGATATAAATCAATGTGATGAAAAGTAAGGCTATATCTGATTAGTTTGAAGTCATACGAGGTGAAACATTTATTCGTAAAGTGGTTTTTTAGCTATTGTGGTCTGACTACAACCCCAAACTCGAACTCAGGTAACGCATTAATAAAATAAACGTTTAGTAGCTTGCAATAAACCTGGAATGACTTCAGATGGAAAATAATTAATTCATTAATTGCAATCAATTTATGACAGAAAATGATTCAGAAAAAAATATATGAAAAAGGTTGGAATTCATTCACTTCAAAAGTTATTGGTTACATTCTTCTTAATCAATGTAAAACAATAGATTGCAGTTTTTATGTTGTACATCATGAGTTTTTTTTATATAAGTTACTACTTTTGGTATCACTTGGCAAAAAACCACTACTTACTGATATTTTTCAGCAGACGCGTTTTATACTAGATCAGTGCCTTGTATACGCATTGACCTACTACAAAATGCGACTGATGAAAAATACCATTAAGTAGTGGTTTTTTGCCAAGTGATACCAAAAGTATCAATGTACAATAATTTGCCTCTCCCCGAGTATGATGTGATGTATACAAACCAAACTATATCTTCTTCAGGTTTCCTATTAAGATAATTAATAGTGATTCTGCCTTAATTTTTTCAACTTATGCAGATGTCTGAATATCTTCATAAACCTAGCTCCAGGTTGTCAAAGGACTTAAAGAGCATTAATGCAGATAAAAGAAATAAATACACTCTGTTATAAATCAGAATCATATATATTATAGATATAAACCTATAACCAAATCTGAAACAAATCAGTAATATACAGTGGATAATATAGGTGGATTTCAATATAGGTATGAGGTTTATACAAGCTTATAGCTATAACTAATGATATCTGGATTTAAATATATATATATATATATATATATATATATATATATATATATATATATACATTATATAAAATAACAATTTTTTGGCATAAAGAAATGATATTGTATCAAACAGTACAAATATAAATTGCTAACAAATATAATATTTATAAAAATATAAAACTTTGGCACACAACTCCTAACTTTAAAGTTCAATATGCAAGGGAAGTTGATTATCTTCGGGGGCAAACCATTCTTCATACACAGCCAGAGGATCCATCATCCAGTGTTTATGAAAAGAAACTGGAAATTGTGAAGCTAAATAAGTTCCGGAATAATCAGCTGGTCTGGCCTAAAAAAACAATTACCACTTTAATACAAGACAAAATTATTATATTAACATAATTTTGTTTCTTGATGTGAATATCAATCAATCCCTAGTTACGTTTTTATATATGGTTCAGTAAGCTTAATGGTGTGAACAGAAGGGAATATCTTCTGTAAACACAGTGACTATTAAGTTAAGTTCTTGAATTTTGTAGTCCATTACGTTCGATAAATCTTATTAATCACTTAAACAATAGTTTATGACTATCCGAACTTTATCTGGAAGACACTGATGAAGATAGGTACATAGTGATCGAAAACGTTCTGTCTCAGTAAGTTTTAACAAATTTACTAAATTTAAAGTTCAGATAGTCAAAACCTATTGTTTAAGTGATTAATTAAGTTAAGGTTGCACAATGGCATAACCGAAAACTCTTTATCCTTCTTTCTCTTTTGGTTTAATTCACCAATAAAAATGATTGATTATTGGGCATTAGATCACTCACAGAACAAATTATTCATCTAAACAACGGCCTATTTTATTTAGTTTCAGTTGTAAGTATATAATGTGATAGTTTATTTTACATGCAAACTAAACAAACATTTAAATTCTGTGAAAGTGTTTTGTATTTTAGTTCTAGCAGTATATTCAAAGTTTATTAAAAACTATTTTGCTGCAGACAGCTAAGGTTTGTCAAATATTACTAGAGTCAATCTTTTAATTGAAATATGCTACATTTTTACCTTTAGATATTTGTTTTGTAACAATTTTACATAATGAAATTTAACACACTTCTTAAAAAGACTGATGTCATTAAAACAAGATTATTGAAGATCTCAGACGAGTGTAGTCAGCACTTTGTTAGCAGGAGACGATCCTGTCAGTAAATGTCGTCTGGAGGAGGAGGTCATTGGCTACCTATGAGGAGATATTGTTGGAAAAATATAAGTTCAAAGAGTTATTGGCGGGAAGATTCAGTTCTTGACTTCAAGCAAGAAACTCTAAACAAGCCCGCCCAGAGAAATTTCGTGCTGCTGGGCAAACCTCAGTACAGGCCCTTGGGCTATCATGAGTAATTTCATTACTCCCAACATAGACCTTTACAACCCTCAATTTCGCATGACATTATACATAAATTATTGTTTCTTTGTTAAAACCAACTAGGGCTACTGAATCTAATCTGTGTGCATTTAGTTTTATTGAAATAAACTGCCATTCATTTACAGAAACTAAGACATTACATTTTGTATGAATAGAACATTTCATTTATTGAGTATTATTTGTCATTAAAAACTTGAACAACTGTACATTGTACTTTTTATACTTTAGTGATATAATGATTTTATCTCTTTTATGAATCTCACAACACAAGTAATTATTTCCGCAATAAAAAACACCAACCCACCAGGGCCTGCCTTGCCCCTCTGAAACCCGGGGCTCCCTTTCCCCCTTCTCTGGGTGGTCCTGAATCTAAATAAACTTCAAACAAGAGATTTATGATTCTAAACTTCTTACTATGTTATTCCTCATCCAAAAAAGCCTATTTTAAAACATAGTGCAAAAGAATTGAAAAGACAACCTGTGTTAATGGTTTGTTTATCCCGTTCTTACCTATTTCAATGGAAAGCTTAACAATTTTATGATCTCTTAACGCTCACAAAGTACACCCACTCCTCAACCATAAAATCCCACCCCCACCCTAACCTACAAAAACCTTGAGATCAGTTACGATCTGAGTTGACAATGGGACACTTCTCCCGAAACAGTCGTCGTCAACAAATATAAGTAAGTGCTACTATAAGGCGATTTGCAAAATATTTAAGTAAAATATTATATTATCAGATATTCTAAAATTTCAATATCTACTTGCATTTTTAGTATGGTATAGGTAAAAAGAAGATCCAGAGTATGACACATATTTGAAAATACAAATTAGCAAATCTATTTTATATGGTATTGCAATTGGAACTTCAAAAAGAATAGTGTTTTGTTACTGTTACGTATTTAAAATTAATATAGACTCATTTCTTTTATTTTAAACCCGCCGCCAAAGTCAGACAAAGCTCCCCCGTGATAAGATTGGTTCTGCAGTTTGAACCAGCAGAGCACGTTAGACCTTTCGGGAGTGTAGACAGGTCTACCCCTACGTTCTAGTATACTATTATACCTTTCAATCTTCGTACCTTAGGTACTAGAATACGTGAATGTAACTATTTTATTAATGTTTATATCGAATGTGACCAGTGCGTGGAATACGAACAAGTTTTCTGGCCAGAAATCGCTTATTTAATACGCGAGTGCGATAAGTGTGTATTCCACGGTGCACGTAAGTACAAACTATTAATTTATATAATTATAATAATTATTGGTCCTCCGAAACTATTGTTACCAAACAAATTTGGACCAGCCGGGCCGGATCTTGAGCCTTAAGACCTATATAAAAAATAAAATAAAATACAATTCATTATATGTGTTCATTCTACAATTTCTACAAATTTTTTCAAACTTTGTCTGTGCATGCAAACACTGGAAAACTAGTTTCATGTGGCAGTATATGAAACAGCTGATCCTCTCTTATCTTTGTTTGGCTTTGGCGTGCATTAATATGTTGGTTTAAATTGATTGTAAAAGTTTATGAAAAGTGATTTCAGTTGTTTATAGAAGGTTATCTCATTGAGCCTACGTTGATTTGTTGTTTACTTAGGCTTATTTATTTCTCCGTTAAACATATACGCTCATAGGCCTAATCTCTTTAAAACATTTTGTAATTTAAAAATTAAAGCAGTTCCTCATCTTCTACTATAAAACTATCATTTAATCATGGCAAAATCTTTGGCAGTTATTAAATCAAAGAAAGACAATATATTTAGTCAAATTCAAGAGATTTTTGATCTAACAAAAAAAACATCTGATAAGTCAATTCTGCAAAAATTGTTGGTGCGCGCTAAATCTATAAATAGGCTTCGTGAAGAATTTTCTGATATTTTAGACATTTATCATGAACTAGAAATACAGGCTAACCCGAATTTTCAACCCAACTACGCTCCTCTTAACAGCATCAAGGAGTTAGTCGATTATATTAATTCTACCGTATATTCGATAGAAAGTAAGATGTCATCAACAAGGCCTAAATGTGAAATAGTTACTCCTCAGTTACATATACGAATGCCTAAGCTTGAACTCAAGCATTTCGATGGTGAATTTCTCGAATGGATGTCATTCATTAATATATTTAACGCTAGCATTCATGAAAATGCATCGTTACCAGCAGTTTCTAAACTTCAATATTTATTGAGCGTTATCTCAGGAGAACCGCTAAATTTAATTAAATCTCTCCTTATTTCTGACGCTAACTATAAAGTGGCCTATGACTTATTAAAAGAAAGATATCACTCGCCGAGGCGGTTAGTTACTTTACACCTCAATCAAATTTTAGATTTGCCCTCTGTAAACATGCCTAAACAAATGAGAAATTTTGTAAATTTATACTCAGAAAATATACAAGCTCTTAAAGGTCTTGACATCGATATCACTAGTAAAAATCCTTTGTTATCTGCTATGCTTTTACGAAAAATGGATAGTGAACTTAGGAACCGTTTTGAAAACTTCCGTTCATCAAGTGTTACTCAAGAGAGAGTTGACTCCACTACAATACCTGATGCAGCGGAAATTATTAAGTTTTTAAATAAAGGATGTAATGAAGTTGAAGATGCCAATCTTCACTCTCCTATCACCTCGAAACCCTCCTCGTCTGGATCACGCACCCCCTCTGGTTCCCAAAATAAATACTTTAAACAAAAAGTATCAATAATGTCCTACAATTATGGAGAAGGCTCCTCCATTAAAGTTAAACCTCATCCATGCTTTATATGCAATAAAATTGACCATAAGGTATATTCGTGTCCGGACTTCAAGAGTCAGGACGCCAAATCCCGTCTCAAAATTGTAAAGGAAAAGGGGCGTTGTACCTCATGCTTAGGTACTCACCATCTTAACGACTGTAGGTCAAAGTTTAGTTGCTACAAATGCCACAAAAATCATCATACATTATTACATTTTGAAAATTACTCTACGCTGCAACGGACCACACCTCAAACTTCGCGTCAAGACTCTCCGACACTTCACCAGGAAATAACCCCTTCTCCAATCACTATGACCTGTCAAGAAAAGCAGAATACGTCTCAAATCTCTAATACTGTTCTCTTAGGCACTCTACTTGTTAAGCTTACCTCGTCTAACGGTATTACTCATGTATTTCGTGCTCTTGTTGACTCTGGCAGTCAATCTTGTTTTCTCACCGAGCGTGCTGCTCAATTATTGTGTGCTCCTCGTACTAAGACCACTCATAGTGTGGTAGGATTGTCTCAGGTACCCTTACGCTCAAAAGGTCTCACCTCAGTTGCTGTTGAAACTCTTGGGGGCAAGGTTATTTCAATTAATGAAAGATTTTTAATATTGGAAAAAATATGTGTTAACCTACCAAGCACACAAGTAGACTCTGAAGTTCTTTCCAAGGTTCGTCCTTATGTTTTGGCAGACCCTACGTTTCACTTGCCAGGAGGCATAGACGTTCTTCTTGGTGGTACTTTATTTCCACTCATACTTACTCAAGAATCTTATAACCTCGGACCTGGTTTACCCATGCTAATAGGCACACACTTTGGCTTTTTAGTAATGGGTAACGCACCATGTCTATCTGGCAGTGAACTTCATAGTAACTCCAGCTCTCAATTATCAACTACACTTCTAGTTGTCAACGACATTGACCTTCACGACTCACTACAAAGGTTTTGGCAACAGGAAGAACCCCCTCCTGTGTCTAAGCTTTCTCAAGAAGATACATTATGTGAAGAAAACTTTCTCGCCACTCATACTCGGGACCAATCTGGCCGATATTGCGTCCGACTACCATTCAAGACTGAACATCCTCCTCTGGGTCAATCTCGTTTAAATGCAGAAAAAAGACTGCACTCTCTAGAGAAGAAATTTAGTGCTCAACCTCAATTTAAATCCCTATATACTGATTTTATGGCTGACTACTTGGCCTCTGGTCACATGATATACGCTCATAATACTGATCTAACTGTACCTCATTACTTCCTTCCTCACCATGGTGTTTTAAAGGAGTCTAGCAGCACAACTAGTTTACGTACTGTATTTGATGCTAGTTCTGAAACCTCTAATGGTATTTCTCTTAATAATATTTTATTAACAGGCAAAAAGATGCAAACGAATATTTGTGATTTATTACTAAATTTTCGGATTCATAACGTTGTTTTTTCTTGTGACATTCGTCAAATGTATAGACAGGTAAAAATGCACCCTGATGACCAGTGCTATCAGATGATCTTATGGCGTGAAAGTCCAGATCAGCCCTCTTTAATCTACAAGCTCACGACAGTGACTTACGGAGTGAATTGTTCACCGTATCTTGCCATTAGATCCTTACATCAGCTCGCTGCAGACGAAGGTGACTCCTATCCTGAAGCTGCAAATATTCTACGCACGCAGACGTTCGTAGATGACATCTTCTCTGGAGCTGACTCTGAAGAAAAGGTTTTGAGCCTCCGTAAGCAACTCATCTCGCTCCTGGCTCGCGGAGGCTTTGAACTACGCAAATGGACATCTAACTCCAGTCAACTGCTGCAAGATCTACCTGATGCTCATTTAGAGACCCCTGTATTCCTTCAAGGCAGTAAACAACCACATTTCACTATATTAGGTCTTCACTGGTCCCCTCTACCGATACGTTTACCTATAATTTGAATTTTCCTCACAATTCCAGGACTAAACGTCAAATTCTCGGTATCATTGCCCAGATTTACGACCCTTGTGGCTTTCTCTCACCCATTGTTATGTGGGCCAAGCATTTTATGCAACTACTCTGGATCAAAGGATTGAACTGGGATGAACCACTTCCATCTGAACAATTGAAATTATGGCAAACCTTTACAGACTCGGCTAATACTCTACGAGAAATTGTAATTCCTCGTGCATTACGAATAACACACTCGAGAAACTTTGAGTTACACGGTTTCTCAGATGCTTCTGAGAACGGTTATGCCGCCGTCGTTTACTTGAGATGCCAACTTAGCGACGACTCTGTGTTAATTCGGCAAGTAATATCGAAGACTCGAGTAGCCCCTCTGAAAAGGCTCACGGTACCTCGAATAGAGCTAAGTGCAGCTCATTTACTCGCCCAACTAGTGGGATATGTTATCTCTCTTTTTGAAAAAAGGGTGGAATTTTCTTCTGTATTTCTATGGTGTGATTCGACAGTAACACTGACATGGTTACAAACACCTCTTCATCGATTGAAGACGTTTGTTGCCAACCGGGTAGCCCAGATACAAGAATTAGTGCCTTCTCATTACTGGAGACACGTAGCGAGTGAAGATAATCCTGCTGATTGCGCGTCGCGTGGGTTACTTCCTAAAGATTTACCACAGCACTCATTATGGTGGTACGGCCCCTTTTGGCTACAAAAATCTAATGATAACTGGCCTGTATCTCATTTTATGCCTACAAAACTTACTGACACAGGAGAAGAGAAACCCATTTCACCTATATCTCTCATATCAACTGCTCCTCATGAATGGGAGCTCCTCACTCAGTTTTCTCACTTTAGCCGACTCCAGCGTGTGATGGCTTATATTTTGCGATTTACTCATAACGCTCGTCATTCAAGAAAGCTCGATGGTCCTCTCAACACTCTGGAAATGAGGGCGTCAAGACTGGCAATTTTCAAGATGGTTCAAGAATCAGCGTTCAGAGACTACATCGTTGCCATGAAGAAGGATCCAACTACACCTGCCTCGTCACAACTCCGCCGACTCTCTCCTTTTCTCGACAAGGATGATATCCTACGAGTGGGAGGACGTCTCAACGCTTTAAAACTTCCTACGGATGTGCAACATCCTGTGATTTTGCCCAAACGACATCATGTCGTCAACCTTCTTATTGATTTTTATCATCGAAAATACTTACACTCGGGCGCTCAATTGACTCAATCACTTCTTGCACAGGATGTGTGGATACTCTCGGCCCGAAGTGTAATACGCTCTTGCATTTTTCAATGTGTTGTATGTTTTCGACACAAGCCTCACAATAAATCTCCGCTCATGGGTGATTTACCAAAAGCAAGATTAACTCCTTCTCGTCCGTTTCTCAACACCGGAATTGACTACGGAGGTCCTTTTAACATAGAAATGCACAATTTGCGCTCGATTCGCTTGACCAAAGCATATATTTGTATCTTTGTTTGCCTTGTGACAAAGGCTGTACACATTGAAGTAGTATCGGACCTGTCGACAGATGGGTTTATTGCCGCTCTCACCCGATTTGTGTCTAGGCGCGGTCTTTGCACAAATATTTATTCTGACCGTGGAACGAATTTCGTTGGAGCGAATAATGCTTTACAAAATCTCATCATCTCTTTAGGCCGAACCCCTCTTGCTGAATTCTCATCACAACACAATATCAACTTTCATTTCAACCCGCCTGCAGCTCCTCATCAAGGTTGCCTTTGGGAAGCAGCAATCAAGAGTGCAAAACATCACCTCCGACGTGTCATCGGTGAACATATTTTAACTCTATGTGAATTTTCCACTCTCACAACTCAAGTAGAGACTATTTTGAATTCGAGACTTCTCACACCTCTGTCAAACGACGCCTCAGACCTCAATGCACTCACCCCGGGTCACTTCTTAATAGGATCTTCATTGGTTTCAGTTCCAGAAGAGGATCTTTTCAACGTTCCTGCCAACCGACTCAAGCACTGGCAGCTAATCAAGGCCTTTCACCAGCGTATTTGGAGGAGATGGCATCTACAATATATCCATACTCTTCAGCAACGGGGGAAGTGGAACGTGCCAACTGTCAACCTGCGCGTCGGCGACCTTGTGTTAGTGCATCAAACTGCACCACCTCTCGCATGGCCTCTGGCTAGGATAAGTAGTGTTTCTCCAGGAAAAGATGGTGTAGTAAGAGTGGTTCATTTGAAGACAAGGCAGGGAACCTTGACAAGACCTGCTCACAAGGTTTTCCCTCTACCACTACGCTCATAATGAACTTGCGCCATAGTGCGCTCAATTTTTGTAAAAAAGATATTTTTATTTTCCTTTATGAACTTTTTATTTTTATAAACTCTCAAGACATTATATTTGTGTTAGTTCTCTTTGAATCCTAGGATTCAAGGCCCCCGGTATGTTACGTATTTAAAATTAATATAGACTCATTTCTTTTATTTTAAACCCGCCGCCAAAGTCAGACAAAGCTCACCCGTGATAAGATTGGTTCTGCAGTTTGAACCAGCAGAGCACGTTAGACCTTTCGGGAGTGTAGACAGGTCTACCCCTACGTTCTAGTATACTATTATACCTTTCAATCTCCGTACCTTAGGTACTAGAATACGTGAATGTAACTATTTTATTAATGTTTATATCGAATGTGACCAGTGCGTGGGATACGAACAAGTTTTCTGGCCAGAAATCGCTTATTTAATACGCGAGTGCGATAAGTGTGTATTCCACGGTCCACGTAAGTACAAACTATTAATTTATATAATTATAATAATTATTGGTCCTCCGAAACTATTGTTACCAAACAGTTACAATTATTCAAAAATTTGAATTAATCACTACCCACTGCAATTCATTCCTGGTGAATAGACCACCAGTAGCAATAGACAAAGATCGTTCATTTGTAGATTTCGTACCCATACTTCACCAATTTTTACCCAATTGGACAAAGACTTTACCAGTAGTTAAGTTTGATTGTTAAATTATATTTAAAAATGTACTTTTTATTCATGAAACCTAATTTGTTATGATTCAAACTTAAACGTATACTTTAATCCCATAAAATTTTAGAGTTTCATGTCAAATGGAATACCTCGGTATATTCCAATCCACGTTAAATGTGTTTTAAGATTAATAAGTGAATTAAGTGGAAAAAGATTTTGGCTTAAAAGTGCCAAATTTCAATTATAATTTCAGAGCTAGAGTTCCATAAAATGTTGATTCAAAGTGTTGAATTTTTAAAACATTTCTGGTACAGTTACTAGGACTTCTTTTGTTGGTCAGGGATAATGTCTGGAACAAAGTACATGATATTTTGAAGCAATTTATAACGTAAAGTTAACTTGAGATTTGTTAACTAGATATGAAACCGACAGACTTACCTTTCTAATAGTCCGGTCTCTAGTCTTAAAGTAGACAAACACTAAAATAACAATACATTTTGAACAAACTGTGCTCTTTATCAGAGAAAGAAGTGGTTACAGATGTGTACAGAAGTATATATATCCAAATGATATAGATTCACAGATGTATAGTTTACAACGGTATGTTGTCTCATATATTAATTGTTGAAACCTATAAGTCGAGTTTACATGATGCCAGTTGAGGAGAAAATTGTCAGAGGACAACTTACTGGCATAAAATTATTGGGTAAACACCTCTGGCCAATTGGCCTGCAACTGCCCTGCCAGTTGCTTTGAAATTTGATTGTCTCCAGGAGTAGGCAGTAGACAACTGACAGTGTGTGAGCATTGTAGGGCTGTAGATCTCTCGTTTTGGGCCAGTTTGCATTTGTTCTTCCAGTACAATCGGAAGAAATCCTGTAGACGTCTGTAACTATTTCCTGTTGCAAGAAATGATAGTGTCACTTCTAACTTTGACTTAGGGGGCAGTGCTTCCCTCATTATTCTATCTTGTTTAGATATTTTACTTCCAACAAATGGCAATAGTTCATCAAAACTTTCCGGACTCATCCTTAAACATGCTTATATTCCAATAGATCCTCCATTCATAATTATTTTATCCCTTGTGATGTTACTCCTTGACTGCATCTTTTCAATAACCATTACCTTGTCCACTCCCTTTTCTTATTTAACTCTTCCTCATGAACTTCGCAAGCATCAGCGATAAATTCTTGACAAAGATCTTCGCTCATTCCTTTCAATTCATCACGAGACACAACAGACGATAAGCACTATGAAATTTTTCGTCACCAACTGCCGTGGCAATAGTTTCGCTGTATGAACAAGTTCTCATTCAATTGAAGTGACCTCAGACATACTGGCCCCAGGCAACTGGGCCCAACAATTGTCTCTTCGACTGTAAACCCGCCTATAGATATTGATGATTATAAGTTATATATTAATTAAAAATATTTCTACAGTTTGCCAGAAGAAAGAGGAATGAAGTTATCAGATGTTGAAATTAAGGGGAACGTGATTACAATTATCTGATTTTGATGAACAGGGGTTCTCTAGATTTGGTGTACCACTGGTGTGACAACTTGTATTTTTTCGTTTATGAGGGGTTGCAATTAGAGTCAAAGGCTTTAAATATTTGTGTGGTATATCAGTTATTGAAATACTTGATGTTGTGACAAGCATTCTGTTGGCCTATAAATATTCTTGGTTTTAACAACATTTCTGTGATCATTCATTCTGATATTTAGACCATCTGGGATTAGGCTTATGTACTCTGCTGGGCAAAATTTACATTCTAGGTTATGTATGTCAAATATTAATGTAGAAGTATAATGGCCCTGAATCTTGAAGTCCATTTTGGTGGTTAGGCATGATACTATTTGTTGGAAAGTGTATCAAACATGTTTTACATCTCAATCTATTCCATGGAAAGGAGCCAAAGGAGGTTTTTATGGTTTTTCAGTAATAGGATTTGTAATTTAAAATGCACTAGCATGTTTTTCTTAAAAATTGGATAGTTGCTTGAACCACATTTGTGGTGGATTAGCAAAACATTTTTTTACGAGGTGCAATTAGAAGCTCAATGCAACTGGAGTAATTTATTCGGGGTTTTTCATAAATTTACTTAAATTAGAAGATTGTTGAATAACTATTTACAAAATTCAAAAGTGATAAACTTTATGTTGAAAAAACCATAAAAACTACCAATTACCACTCCTTTTTAAATTTAAAAGAGGGGTTGTCCCAAACTCTTTCCATATTTACAGCAAATAAGCTTTGTCTCCACTTTTTTAAAAATGATTATTTATATATATTTTAGCTTTCATTTAAAAAAAATAATAATAATAAATTTTACAATGCACAATGAACATTGTAATACCAGAAATTCTCCTAATATTGCGTACCTAATAAATTATATAATAGTTATCTCAAACCAATACTTTTATTTGCAAATCAATTATGCTACCCACACAACAAGCAATATTTTAAGCAATATTTTAATCCACACCTCAAGCATTAATGAAAAGGGCATCATGATTTTTAGATACAGATGAGCTTGTTATAATCAACTTGAATTCACTATTTAAATTGTAAGTAATTATTGCATAACTGAGTTAATAATTTTGAACTCATTTGCTAATGCATTTTGAAATGATTATTTCATTGATGAAGCCAACTAGCTATTCGTTGTATGAGTAACAGTTGCCTACATCAATGAAATGATTATTTCGAAACATGCCAACAAGTAAGTCAAAAGTATTCACTCAGTTTCCCAATAATTACTTATAATTAAATTATTGTTTCCCATGGATAAAAACAATGAAAATATTAGAAAAAAACCCAATACCACAAAAATGATAGAAAAAACAAACAAAACAAGTTACTTAAGATTAAACCCTTATGTACATTTCGATGACCGTGTCATCATCATCGTCAGAGGGTCTTATTACAAAATTACAATCTAGCAAATAAGAAGTTACAAACTAGAGTGATGATCTAGTTTTTAACTTCTTGTTTGCTAGATTGTAATTTTGTAAAAAGACCCTCTGATGATGATAACATGGTCATTGAAATGTACATAAGGGTTTAATCTTAAGTAACTTGTTTTATTTTTGATCATTTTTGTGGTTTTAAGGTTCTTTCCAATATTTTTATTGTAATATATTGTACCATTGTGCTCTTGATATTGTGTATGGATAAAAACATTTTTCCCAACATATAGTTTCATTTTAAATTTCTTTCTATAGATGGCTTTGAAAAACTTACTTGATGAAATAAAGAAGAATGCACAACTTGAATACCAAGTCTAGCTAAACAGAATCCTAAAAACATATCATCGGGAGCATCGTCAGAAGTACACTGGCAGTGTTTTACAATAGTTGGTAATAATTTGATGCTAATAGCTATACCTCCACCTGTTGTTAAGTAATTATATCCCAGTGTGCTGTGAACGTTGTAACCATAACGTTCTCCCAGAACTACATTTTCATTTTGCCAGCAAGTCAAAAGGTTCTGAAGCCTCGATACACTGAAAATGTAGAACTTGAGTTGGTGATTGTTGGTTCATTAAAAAAGAAAACTACTATGCAAAAAAGCAATATTAGTATTGACAAAATAATAAAAATCGTTTGTTATAAAATAAACATTCAGTGTAGATAACAAAATTCTTATACTGAATTAATGCCAAAAAACAGAACTAGTAACTATATACAATTTTATTTCTTATACTGCATTAATACCAAAAACCATAAAACTAGTAACTATCATACTATAATTAATATTAGAAAGGTATTTTGCTAGTTGAGGTCAGAATCAAAATATTTTGCTGATGAGGAACTAGTTATTTCATGACATTTGAGTTTAACAATGTTGTCATTATATTCATTGCATATTACGCTGTTCAACTTTTTTTCTGAGAGAACTGATAATATGAAAATGACAGTATGAAATGGCATAAGGTGTCAATACCACACCATTAATCGGCTGTCTCCTGCCTGCTGTTTCCACCCAAATTCCTTTATAATTCTAATTTAAATAAAATATGTAAAAAAATATTTATGAATTCAGCAATATTTTTAATATAAAACTTCAGTTTTGGTAACGAATAAAGAATTTAGAAAAAGAAAGGACAAGCTTATAAACTTACTTTTTGCAACATTAATAGTTGAGAAGAATTTTTTGATGTTCAGCTAAAATACTAAATGTGACTAACAAAACACTTAGCTCTATAGATTTAACAAAAAATTTGTTACATGGGGCCGAGACCCTCTCAAATTACTGAAAACTCTAATTACACGGAATGTTCCTGTACATTAGAAAATATTGGGCTTTTAATGAACCCTAATGCAATAGGTAATTAAAAATTATGTAAATACATTTAAAGAACTTTATATGGACATTTCTTGGAAGCCCAACTCATTTACTTTGCATACCGTATTGATATAAACATTTCTTGGAACCCGGACCCATTTCCTTTCCATACCGTAATGATATAAAGATTATTTAAAAGCTCAACTCATTTACTTTGCATACAGTATGGCTATAAACATTTTTTGGAAGCCAGACGCATTTCCTTTGCATACAGTAATGATATAAACATTTCATGCAAGGCCGGCACATTTACTTTGCATACAGTATGGCTATAAACATTTCTTGGAAGCCAGACACGTTTCCTTTGCATACCATAATGATATAAGCATTTCTTGCAAGCCCGGCACATCTACTTTGCATACAGTATTGATATAAACATTTCTTACAAGCCCGGCACATTTACTTTGCATACAGTATTGATATAAACATTTCTTGGAAGCCAGACACGTTTCTTTTGCATACCGTAATGATATAAACATTTCTTGGAAGCCCGGCACATTTACTTTGAATACAGTATGGCTATAAACATTTCTTGCAAGCCCGGCACATTTACTTTGCATACAGTATTGATATAAACATTTCTTGGAAGTCAGACACGTTTCCTTTGCATACCGTAATGATATAAACATTTCTTGCAAGCCCGGCACATTTACTTTGCATACAGTATGGCTATAAACATTTTTTGCAAGCCCGGCACATTTACTTTGCATACAGTATTGATATAAACATTTCTTGGAAGCCAGACACGTTTCCTTTGCATACCGTAATGATATAAACATTTCTTGCAAGCCTGGCACATTTCCTTTGCATACAGTATGGCTATAAACATTTCTTGGATGCCCGACTCATTCCCTTTGCATACTATATGACTATAAACATTTCTTGGAAGCCTGAGTTCTCCTTTTCTTTGAAACAGATAAAATAGGCTCAAATTTAACAAAAGGTCGAGTTATCGGGACTCAGAATTTCAAAACTCTACTGTAATTGGTTTTTGACATATTTTCCAATGGCTATGTCTGATTTTATATTATCTTAGAGCAAATACAATACTTTTATACAAATTTTTAAAATTAAGTTTATAAAAAAATTCGTTAAAAACAGCCAGTAAATAAAAGAGAACCACAAAAATGTATAATAATAAATGAATTGTTTTCTAACAGCAATCCAAAATTGTTACAGATGAAAAGACAATAACTACTTTAAGCAAATTAGCTTATTTTGTCATTAATTTAGGAAATACATTAGAAGAAACAAAGAATAATTAAACAAATCGTTTCAAATACCTGAGTAATGTATCATCATCAGCTAAAACAAGCCAACGTAAGTTAGGGAGATCCTTTTTTCTTTGTAAAATCAGTTTAAAGATGGCAAATGTCTTACTGCAGTGGCCTCTTTCCGTGTTTGCCACAGCAACAGCTGTTGTTGGAATATTACTATCTGAAAATTGTGTAAAACCTAGTATCAGTCACTGTAAATAATATATTTATTCTTGAAGAAATTATTTAATATTTGAGTAAAATCGAATGGTTAACAACTTTTCTGCTAATATTGAGACTTCCCAGTCGACATGTCTCTCTATAGTAAAAATACAATTTAACCAATAATCTCCTTCACTTTCACTCTCGTCTGAGATGTAGACCTGTTCTTTCAAAACAATTTCTTACTTATAAATAATATTCGAGCTGGCTTGTGAGTGAAAGTTATAATTAAAGAATAAAAATATGGTACAACTCACAAATATACAATTTTTTTATTTCAAACGCGTTTCAACGACTAATTTGTCGTCATCCTCAGTGAAGATACACAAATGAAATTAACTAAAAAATATATATATATTAAACATAACCTATAAAGTTTTAGCAAAAGTAAAAACAACTTTTTGCTGTTTTTACTTTTGCTAAAATTTTATAGGTTATGTTGTTATATATGTATATTTTTTAGTTAATTTCATTTGTGTATCTTCACTGAGGATGACGACAAATTAGTCGTTAAAACGCGTTTGAAATTAAAAAAATTGTATATTTGTGAGTTGTACCATATTTTTATTCTTTAATTATAATTACTTACTTGTTAAAGAAATACAAAACTGTTATTTTGACCGGTTTTTTTCCAGTTGGTGATAGTAGAGTTCTTCGCTTTAAACTTAACGACCTATTTTGACTTAACTTTACCATTGTCTAAGCGTTTCAACACTTCAAGTTTGTCTTCTAGTGTAAACGAAGTAGGCTTCTGTTTCAAACCCATTTCACTAAATTCACATAAAAAAATATATATTAAACAGATTCTAGATGCTAATGTAAGAAGCAGCACACTAGCAAAAAAAAAAAGATTCCTCCTTAAACAAATTAGTGTTTTTAGCATTTTAGAATACACGGTAGCTTTTTAGTACTGTTTTGCACACTGTATTTCATAATTATGTTGACTTTGGTAATAATTTCGTTTAATCCAAAATATTAGTTTCTCTGAAATGGGTCCTGTCCTGTTTATTTTGAACTATCCACTGTATTTGTAGAAAAATTATTTCCTTGTATTAGTTTCCTATTATTATTGCTATATTTCATGATGTAATCAACAAACAAATTCAGTAATTTAATTTTTTATTAAACATTAATTCTAAGAAACTGCAGCCACTCATATCAAAAAGCTTAAGAATTCTATTGACATGTTCTAGCGTGGCCACCTAAAATTCCCGGCAGTGCTTTAACTTTTCATTCAATAAGCAACCGTTTTGAAACAAGGTACCTTGATACTTCTACCTTGCATATTTTCCCAAACTTAGTTTAGTTCCCAGTTTTCTATGTTTCACTTCTGTTTTCAGTATAATGTTTTAATTTTCTGAATTTAAGCAAAACAAAGCTAATAACTACCATTTTTTTTTTATTTACAGTAATCTTGGCATTAACTGAGCCACTGTGTGAATAGAGTGACTGAGAGAAGTAGGTAGCCAGATTAACCATTTGTGTGTTACAAGGAATGATCTTTTCTGGAGAAGTTCACATGAGATATTCTTAGTAGGGCATTGGCTACAGTGTGCTTCAAGTTATGTCACTTGCTAACAAATTTTTACTTATTTACTCGATTGTCGTTGTTAGTGGCAGTTCCAAATTACCTCTCAATATACTTCAACAGTATTAAGACTTGTCCACAATATGAGAGAAAGTCGAGTGATTTCTGTCTTTAGACAATGTCTAGATACAATCGGGCAAATTTCTATAGACAATTGGGACACAAAATCCATGTTTATAGACATGCCTTTGCAAAAAAAAAAACGTAGAGCATTGGTCTCCCATCTCAGATGTGACCTTACGTAATGTTTCGCAACATTTTGTAGTGTGGATGTGTTGGGAGACATTGTTACCAGTTATCAGTGCATCGTGATGAATACTTATCATTCAACTGCTTTTGTTTATTTTGGTTAATTTTAGTTTCCGATTGTTTTTTATTATTAAAATATGTCCCCTATGGAAAAAACTTTGTTTTTCATAGAAGATTTTCACTGTGCAAATTTTTTATGGAAGTTACAAATCCTGATTATAAAAATCGCAATAAAAAAAAGACGATCAAAGAGCTGACCGAAAAATATAAAATATTCAAGGAGGATGAAGAGAAAAAATCCATATCATGGAATGATTTTTCTAAATGAACTTACTATTTTCTCAATATTTTTGTTTAAAATCTGCAGTAGATCTTACAAATTACTTGGAGATAAATAGGTAAAGTTTCGGAAACCCATGATGTCTTCCACAGTGTTGAAAGTAAATTGCAGTCAAAATGAGGTCTCTATACAAATTTCACACCTCCACCAACGTTTCCTCTTCCGCTTTTTTCATTATTCAAAGTTATAACAGGGCAAGCAGCAATTCCAACAAGGTAAGCCATGTCTAACAACTAGTCAACAAGTATGTACATGGAAGAAAGTCTCTAAAATGTCTAGATACAGTGTCTATAGACATTCCTTAGACAAGTCCATAGACAAGTCTATGTCTATGTCACTCAACACTGTCTAATAGCGTGGACAAGCTTTTAAGCAGCTATATTTAATGAAGTTATGGCAATTTTTCAATACTGATTCCAGCATACCGTTGTATCTTAGTTATATCATTGAGATTCTGTCATTTATAATTTATAAAATAAAAATAGAGGCAATATTGCTTGAAACATTGGTTTGTGACTAAACCTGTTATGAAAATAACAATCTGGACATAAAAACCTCATGTACATTTATGATACAGTATTTTATGAGCTTATATCAATTTTAATTAATTTCAAACATCTTCTTGGATGTTTAGATGAAAACCAAATTAGTCGGTAATAAACTGTTTTTATATTTCAGTTTAATGGGTAAGGTTCCGCAGTTAACATGTTAAGGCATAGGTTCACAAACTGGGGGGCTAGAAGGTAAGTCAATGGAGACCGAGGCCAGTTGGAGAATAGTAATATAAATTTTCATTTATTTACAATTTAAGTACACAATTTATCAAAATTTAATACTAAATTTACATCTCAGATTTTTTTACATAGGTAATTTTATTGAACATGATGTTCAGAAAATTTAAATGAAATGTATGCATTTATAAAAGAAATATAAGTAAAGGTTGTGCAAATTTTGTACACTTGAAATTAAATCAACATGACAACTTGAAAAGAATAATAGTGCAAAAGTGTTGTGAAACCAATGTTTGCCATTCAATGTGGCAACAGCGTTGTATCCAGAATGGACACATCTTCATTTTGGATGAAACACATACTTGCCTTTTTCAAGCACCTACTTGTGCGAAAAAACATTCTCAGCACTTGTTGCAATAAAGACAAAATATAGAAACAAACTTGATGTTGGTAATGACTTGTGTTGTGCCCTTACTAAAATAACCTCAAATAGGCATGCTAGTGAAAAAAGTGCAAGCTCATCCATCTCACTTAAAGATTTTCTACTTATCAGTTAAAATATACCTTGCGAATTAAAACTTGAAATCTAATTTTCTACTTATATCATGTTTTTTTTGTGAAAGTATGTATAAATAAATAAAATGTTTACAATATATATAATATTTGTTTCTTTTATATATGGCTAAATAATTTATTTATTGTATAAAGTGTATAAAGTGGAGGCTTTCATTTCAAGAAGAGGGGGCGTGGTACCAAAATGTTTGGGAGCCCCTATGTTAAGGTATGTAATATTTTAAATTAATACTTTTGGTATCACTTGGCAAAAAACCCACTACTTAATGATATTTTTCAGCAGGCACGTTTCGCGCTAGGTCAGTGCATTGTATAATGCTGTGAGTCGCGGACAAGGCTCCAGTGATACCAAATCACAGAATTTTTTTGCCAAGTGATACCAAACGTAATAACTTATAATTAAAAAAAAAAAAACACAAGATTGTGTATTGAAATTAAATATAACACCTTCCAGATTTGTGTACAACACAAAAACTGCAAGATGTAATATTTAGTTTCAGGTATTTCCTATAGTAAACATTTTGTATATTTTAACCTGGCTTCTTGTTACTTCAGCCCAAACAACATTGTCTCCTTGTTATCCAAGTTTTTTGTATCTAAGGTAGTCCCATACCGATTTCCTCAAATAATCGCTAGTGTGGTGTTCAGAGAAAGGTTGACTAAGAAATAAAGAATAATAGTTCTGGAGGACCACACAGATAAATTTTAGAACGGTAAATCTGTGAGTAGCCTTAAAGTTAAGTAACAAAGAAGTTATGAACAAAATATGAATACAATTTCTAAAACACTAAACTTACGTTGAAGAAGATGCTCCCCGTAATGAAAAAATCAAAACATAAATAAAGCTATTAATTAGTTAAATATGATGAAATACAATACTCTTTGTTTTGAGATTGATCTCAACACTTATTCGCGAAGGATTTGTAAGATCTAAAAGGATGAAAAAACGTGTACAAAATGAGTACAAAATGGTAAAGAAATGGAACGCAGTAATTCAACGCTACTAACGCTTTCAGGAGTTGAGTACAGTCTGCCTAGGAAATGGTGAGAGTTATTCACATAGAGCGTGTGCCGTAGAACGCACACAGAACAAGCTTGTGGGGTGGTTTGACAGAAAGCAAAGCCATATGAATTTGCGAGAACTGCACCAAATAACTAGTCTACTCTATTTATTTTGTCAAGGATTTATTATGCATTCAATAGTAAATATTAAATATCCCTTTTTGTATTGATACTGTTTACCATATTAGTTTGGCTGCAAACTCTAAAGAGCCTAAAATAATACAATATTATCTACAAAAGCAAAGCAACCAATTCTTGTAACTGTGTTTTATAACCTATTTGTATCCTATAATTAATGACAATTGCTCAAATATTAAAAATGAATAGATTAAAAAATGAAAAAGTATACTTCATAATTATATTAAGGAATTATATTTTTTAAATTGTTACTATGTTGCTAATAACAATATATATCTAATAGTATTGTTCTTTAACCATGTTTAAATATCTGTCAACTAATGATGTATATTTGGTTGACAAACCTTGATATTCACTAAAAAATTCTATGTGCTTAGCATGCTGTCCCCAAGTCTTTTTTACTATGGGTACTCTATCATTATGAAATTTAAGGCACGTTTTAACTGCAAAATAAATATCTTCTTTAGGCACTGGTTCACCCTAAAAACAAAATACAAAAGAAGGTATTATGTCATAATTCAAGCTATATCAAATAATAACATATTAAAACATAATTTAGTAATATATTTTAAGATATATTTGTAGTTTTCATTATTTTTTAATGTTCAAATTATACTAAACATGTGTTTAAAACAAATTTACAAAATAAGATACACACACACACACACACACACACACACACACACACACACACACACATATATATGTATATATATATATATATATATATATATATATATTTATTTATATAGTTACAAACAATGTCATTAGTTGGTGTAATTCAATGGTTCCCAAATATTTTTAATACGTAGCCCCATTGAGGTAAACATATTTTCTGCCATCGCCCTATAGAAAATTTGCCATTACTTTGCTGGTAGTGAACTTTCAAGTAAATTTTAACAATTAATTTTTCTCACTAATATTCTTAATACAATAACAAATAAAGATGTATACAAAACTCACAAATTAAGCATTTAATTACTGAGAAAAGTTTCAATCACAAAGTCATCATCACCAGTGAGTGTGCTACAAACTCTAACTTACAACTGAAGAGATTGTAATAGTAACACTCACTGATGATGATGACTTTGTCGTTGAAACCCGTCTGAGTATATAAATGATTAGTTTGAGAAATTTGTGTACGTTTTATATTTGTTATTAACATAACCTCACAAGCTAAGCTAAAAGAATAGTGAGATATACTTAATACAGAGCAATGGACATATATCCATGGGGGACTTTCACAAAAGGAGTAACTGTCACCATTTTTAAAATGTCCGTAAGGTATGACTTCCTGCAAAAACACTTGCAACGAATTAACATTGACACTCCAATATTCCTTCTGTGTTTTGCAGGAGTTAAGACAACAGAACATCTAAAGTTTTTCAGTGACCTCAGGAACATCATTTGCAAGGAATATACGGAGAGACTAGCAGACTTATACTGGGCATCTCAGCAACAAATGGCCAAAAGGCCACGAACAGGCATTGGCTAAAGAAAAAGACATAACAGTATAATTTTTTTTAAATGGTTTAAAACTGTAAAAATACCTAATAGACAAATAGTTTAGACCTGATCTAGGTAATGGATATGAGTCACCATAGATTTTCACTTTGGTCTTAAAAAAATTATTCACCGCTTACAAAATAATGACAGGATAATATTATATACCGTAGTACCTCTTCACACATTAAAAAAAACTAGTTTAAATATTTTACTGGTAATGACCACACTGTGATTCATTTTACAATATTTGTAGTTTAAAATTTCAATTCTGAAGCACGCCACAGCACCCTTGGCAATAATTTGTAGTGCTTCAGGTTAACCACTGTGCACATTTTGGGAACCACTGGAGTATAGGTCAAATTTTATAAGCTGGCACTGGACTCTTAAGTAGAAATTGCATACCTCTTAGGTATTAGTCACTAGGTATCAGGTATAAAACATCAGTCACTGTCGTCATCCCTCAACAAAGTCATAAATTACGGCCTATCCATACCAACCCTTAGACAATCGTATTAGCACGCTTCCGTGAACGCCATATTTTCATTTGTTGCTATTTTTACAATACATTAAAAACTCTTAATAAGTCAACCCTATGAGTCAACGGGACGATCTTTAAGAAAATAACCTGCAAGCACCTCCCCTTGTCCTCGTTTCTCGCCAAGGAACGCAGCCCGTAAGTGCCAGCTAATAAAATTTTACCTATTAGCTGAAATTTAAGTTTTCAGGATAAATGGTGTAATGTTTTCGGTTGCAATGTGTGCTGTATGGGATCCACTATAACTTTGACGTCTTGGCTTCCTTATGTTATCAGAATTAGGACTGGCTTTATACAACTGGAAGTTAATATTGGAGATGGTTACCTTAAAAATTTTCAATGTGTATCCTTTATATTATTGATATTTTCATTTTAGATGCTGCAGGTATTATGGACTGCAAACAATATTAAAATAACTGTATATATTAAATTAAAAATTATTTTTAAACTATTACGTATTTTTGTCAGCTTTAAAAGAAAAACACTTAACAAACTAATAATATAATTTTATATTACATTCTGGAAGTTTTAAAAATTGTGAGTATATTTTTCAATTATAAGCCTGTCAATTAGTTCCATACAGACTAATTCTCTTTTCAATCCATTCTGCCTGGAGATGATGGTAACAGATTTATTTGCTAAGTTTGCTGAGAATAACATAAACTTCTAATACGTTTTTTTAGTGAAAATCACAATGGTTAGTTCGAGCTCTATAATGACAAACCACTTATTCCTTATAGTTGGTTCAAGCATTTTGTTCACTTATTTCAAACATTTTACTTCCCTTTCCAACATCAGGACTTCTCTCTTAAACCTTGTTTATACTCCTCATCAATTACTTTATTTTTCTCAGAACTTCCTTTATCCCATCATAATAAGCCAGTTTAATTACTTGAACGTTTTTTTTAGCAGCTATGTATTGATTTCAGTATGTCTTTGACAAAAAATATTAGCAGAAAATGTGTTAAAAATAGGAATTATATAATTTTCTTTTCACTGTAACTAGAAAATGTTTCATGTTTTTTTTTATTTTAGATTTGTGTTAATTCATGTCTACTTTATTTTACTAACTCATTTGTCATACCATTAGGGCTAAGATATTTTATACTTTATATATGATTTTTTTGTATTTTATGTGAAATATTTGGGTAGTTTTATTGGAATTTGCTCTATTTGATCCAACAATGACTTTCATACTCAACGGAGTATATTTCTTTATCTGTTAGATTTTTTTAATATTTCCAGATCTGTTTTTCAGGTTAGTATTTGCTTCCCAGTAATTGGCTTAATTTCTAGTTTTCTTGCAACTATTATACATGTATGTTGCGTTTTCAATCCTCTATAACCGCTTTTTCCTTTAACGTCAGAGTTCTTTATTTTCTCACAGTACGTTATACTTTTGTAAGTTTTTCATATTTTTTTCTATTACCTATTTCTTTATTAATTACATCAAGTGTATTCATCTTTATTATGTTCACATTAGCTATCATCTACACTGTCATCATTCAATATCCTATTCTGTTGTGTCTCTAGTAACATTTGAACATATAAGAGTAAGGCGAAAAGTTCTCGGCCTGACAATGAAAGATCATGATTTTTAATTTAAAAAATATTTTATTTTTCTACATAATCTCCCTTGACTTCAACACACTTTGTCCAGCGTTTCTCCAACATCAGTATTCCTTCTCCCAAGTAAGAGTCTGAAAAGCCGTTAAAATATTAATTGACAATCCACTCAACTTCTTCATTATACCTGAAGCGCTTTCCAGAAACAAATTTCTTCAGGTTTGGGAAGAGATGGAAGTCCGAGGGTGCCTAATCAAAAGAGTAGGGAGGGTGGCCAAGTGAATCGTACCCCGAATCTCACAATTTCCCCATTCCCAACGCACTTTTCTGAGCAGGTGCATCATTTTTGTGTATGATGACATTTTTCTTCTTCTAGCCAGGCCTCTTCTTGTGAATTTGATATCCAGCAGGTCAAGAAGGTTGGAGTAATATTCACCAGTAATTATTCTGCGTTTTTCAAAGGTAATCAATTAACAAGATCCTTTTGGCATCCCAAAACACACTGACCATGACCCTTCCAACAAATGCGATAAACTTCGCTTTCTTTTGACACTGAACCACTAGCTGCAACCACTGTTCTTTAGTTTCGGGCTTGGAATGGTGAACCCATGCCTCATCCACGGTGACAAACCACCGCAAAAAATCGGATCCTTCTTGAATCAGTCCAAATATTGCTGTGAATGTTGTTTGCTAATTTGCTATTGATCTGGCATCAACCTAGTGCAAAACATTTTCATAGCTAATTCTTTGTCAAGATGTTTTGCACCGTTTCTTCTGATATCCCCACAGTCCTAGCTATTTTATGCACCTTTACTCTCATATCATTCACCTTATCATGCACCTTTTTAATAGTTTCAGGTGTGGTTGAAGTTTTTGGTTGTTTTTCACGTTGGTCATCTTCTAGCAACATGAGGTCCATGTTTAAATTCAGCTGCCCACTTTTTAACTGTTGACATTGAAGAAGCAGAGTTCCCATACACTTTTTTAAGCTTCGGATGAATTTCCTTAGGGGTTAATCCATCCAAAACAACAAATTTTATCACCGCACTATATTCAACTTTATCCACTTTAACAAAAAATACGCAAGACGTCTGAACAACAAATTCCTATACACAAACCACTTGAGCGAACAAGTTAAAGCTTATCATACGAACTAATGGCACATAAGTGCAGGCAGGAAAGATAAATTTCACTGAATGGAATGCCATCTCTGGGTCAGGCCGAGAAGTTTTCACTCTTTCTAAGTACAGTATTATTGTGCTTTTTTCTAAAAACCCTAGGTTTATTTTACAGTAATATCAATTGGCATTTTTTCATGTGCCTTAATTGGTATGCTTAATCCCTGTATGATATGGTCACTGCCTACAACGGCTGAGTTGAGCATTCTTGTATGTTATCTGAGTCTCATGTACATTCTACTTGTTATTGAATAATCAATTGTAGATCTTTTGTTTCATCCAATATATTGTATCATACTTTAAGCATGATGTGTTTTGTAGATCAGTAAATTATACAAACTGTTGTAAGCATATCTCCTTCACCATTACTTTATTGAATCTCTTATTTAAACCTAGTACAGTATTATAAAGATGAATTTCCTTTTAATTATTTCATAATTATGACCATTCTACTCTTTGGGACATTATCCAAAATCTTATTCTTGATCCATAAAAAATATGTCTCTATATTCTGTTTGAGCTATTCAATGGTACATACACTCAAAATGTGTATAATATGTTCATTCAACTTAATAGTAATTGTTATGTTTATAATTACAAGCATTTTTTTAAAGTACTAACACATGGATGAAATGGCAACGGATAAGAAGCACACTCAGAATTGTTCTGAAGACAGAAGAATGAAGGTAGATGCAGCAGAGGTATCTGTGAGAATACAGCTAGTTCGTGAGCAGCATCTATGGAGAAGTCTGACATGCTCCCTTCTGCTCGTTTTAATAAACTAAAAAAAACCATAACTTTATACGTATCATATGAAAAATTGTATTGTATGTACAATCATATACATCAATATGTGAAATCAAAAATTAAAATGTATAAAAATTCAATCTTGCTTTACACTTATATTTTGTAGTACATCACGTTAGGTGAAACTTATAATAACTTTAGATTAAATTATGACTATCCAAACTTTAATTTCTTGTAAATTTGTAAAAACTTACTCAGACAGAACGTTTTCAATCGCTCTGTGGCGTACTTTATCAATGTCTTAGTTTGTAAAAACTTAATGAGACAGAACTGACACTGAGACACTGATGAAGATCGCCACGGAGGGATTGAATATGTTCTGTCTCAGTAAGTTATTACAAACTAGGACACTGATGAAGTACAGTACGGAGCGATTGTCTCAGATAGTTTTTACAAACTGAGACACTGAGGATATACGCCACGGAGCGATTGAAAACTTTCAGTATGTTTTTACATACTGAGATGGAAAACAATCTGCCTCAGTAAGTTTTTACAAACTCAGAAACTGATGAAGTATGCCACAGACAGATTGAAAACGTTCTGTCTCAGTAAGTTTTTACTATCTGAGACACTGATGAAGTATGACACAGAGAGATAAAAAAACGTTTTGTCAGTAAGTTTTTTACAAATTTACACAAAATTATTTTTTTGATAGTTTATGATTTATATAATTCTTTACTGTTATATCAATCCAAACAAATGTATGACTAATGTCAAAGTATGGACACCTAATTATTTAAAAGATATAACAATTATTATTTAAAATTAAATATATTATCTTTATTTAAACCTTAAGCTATGTTTTTAAATAAAAACAGGAATTCAATAAAGTAGTAATACGGATTGATATGCCTTATATGAGTTGAATAATGCAACTGTTAATAACTCAGCTGATTTTAAGTATCAAAATAAAAAAGAATGCTACCCAATGGCATAACAAGTAGTGTGGAGCAACATAACTAAATTTAATGTTAGAATACCACCCTCTGTGTGAAGCTCATTTTGTGGTGCAGAACTTGAAGAGGTCCTACAGAAAGCGGTTATGTAAGATTTTCCTTTAAAGAAAATCATGCTCTACTAAATTCAGTGTGAAAAAAATATTTTTGTCACTAGAAAAACATTTGAAAAAGAACCAACAGCTGAAGAAGTATACTTTAATGTATGAATGATTAATTTGGTTTAGGACAAATGGAGCTAGAAGCCTTTACAGTTCCTGAGAATATGTTCTTCTTGCTTCATCATGCAATAAGAAAGTGTAAAGCATCCTCCACTAGAGTCAGAGTTGTTTCTGAAGTTATTGCCAACACATCTAAAGATGTTTCTCTCAATCGAACTTTACTTTTAATTGAAAAAAACAATTTGTGATATTCTGTGGAATTTTATGTGTTGCTCAAGAGGTCTTGTGTATGACATTGATTAGATATCTACGTGAATCCAGCTATTTTACTAAAGAAAAGTTCAAAGAAAACCACTCTTAACATATCATAAAGCAATTGTATTTTTTGTTCCCCTTTTCTTGTGATTCAAACTTTAAAGCAGATCATCCAAGATAAAAGAGTAATGTATCCATTGACAACAAACGTACTTGTATAACAAACACAATCTAATTTATTGTGTAAAATTTTCCATGAAATTTCAAGCTTTGAAAAGAAAAAATTGAATTATTTTTTAAAAAGGTTTTAATCTTTAAAATGGATTAGTATCCATTCAGAACCTGAAAGTAATTTTTTTGATTCTTGTTTACAAAATCTCGTTTTCTTTCAATGATCAGACAGCCCATTGTATAACATTTGAGGAATTAAATAAATTTCTGGGACCAATCAATTCATTTCTAGGTTGAAAATTTCAATGAATTTTATCTATATACAAAACTGCACAGATTCATGACTCTTACAAAATTAGTGTATAATTCGTTTTTTGAATTAAGGCTCTCATAAAACTACTCTGGTAATTAAAATTACAATGGGAAAAACTACTTCCCCCTGAATTTCAAGATAATTGGTCAAGTTTTACTCATACGTCTCATTCTTAGATGAGATTGGCACACGGCATTACTCCTCTCTGTGTGAAGTTGTTGATATGTATTTATGGTTACTCACACACCTCAATAGTACAATACAGAGCTGCCATCTATCTCTTGTATCTTCTTGCAGAACTTCTTAGCTATTCAGCAAAATACCATCTCTCAGTAATGCAATCTAGGACCTACAAAGGTATATCACTCTTCTACCTTGCCATATCAAAATTCCTCTCTAAAATTGTAAGTTTACATTGCTAATTGTGTAACTAAAATTAAATATTTAACTTTCGCTCGCTTTTGATCATATATCGCTACTAATTTCAATCCTGCATGTTGTGCTAGTTGTGGGCTTTTCTCTTCTGGTCTTATTGATCACTCTCTCCCAGTGGTAGTATGGCAAAACCGGGTTAGTCAATTTACTAGATCAGTGACCAATAATAAGTCTCAAACCCATTAAAGAAGACAAACTTGATATCACAACTGAACCTCTCAGCATTTTATGAAAGATTTTCTCCTCATTGAAAAAGATGCTCATAATATTGCCCTAGATGCTGCAATTTTTCAAAAAAACTAATTATTAAAACAACGAATCAGGACTAGTCAACTTCGAGGAATACTTTACTCTCTTCGGAGATACAAGATATTCTTAATTCAAAACCTTTGGCTTCATCTTTGTCTGATCCATTTGAATTTAACTTTCTCACATGAACTATACTTCCTTATTGAACTATTCAACATGAACTATTCTATATTCACTTGAACTATACTTCTCACATGAACTATTCAACTATACTTCCTTATTGAAGTATAGTGTGGACCAAGCCACTATCCACCAAGGTGTGGTGCCTTGAGAGATTGCAAAGGATTTGATAAAGTGGAGAGAGAATGACCAACGAATGCCCACATTACAGCAATTAATATTGTGTTTTGTTTGCATAACCTGCAGATAAAGCTAACAAGCTACAACTGATCATGATTGTTCAACTCTTTACTTTGATAAGTAAGAAATTAAAATTAAAGTGAGTAGAACAAATCATTACATTGACAGAATAAAGAATAATTTCGAACAAGTCAGGCATGCAAAGTATACAAAATATTGTTTGTAAAATTCCAGAGAAAGTGGTGTAGAATCATGATATTTGTCGATTATTTGTTATTAAACAGGAACAAAACAACTCTGAAACTATGATGATCTCCCTTTACCATTTTTTTAAATTTAGAAGATAAGCAAAGCAAAGGATTTGATGAAACGGAGAAAGAATGACCCACGAATGCCCACATTAGATCAATTAATATTGTGTTTCGTTTGCATAACCTGCAGATAAAGCAAAGAAGTTACAAATGATCATGATTGTTCAACCTTTTACTTTAATATGCAAGCAATTAAAATTAGAGTGAGTAGAACAAATCAGCCATGCAAAGAATACAAAATATTTTTTGTAAAATTTTAGAGAAAGTGGTATAGAATCATGTTATTTGTCGATGAGAAAAAATCACTTTCACTTTTTTATAAGGTGTTGTAGATTTGACAATATTACTGATCGAAAACATAGAAAAAAATTAGACTGTCTACCTGCTATAAGAGATTTTTTTAATTGGTTGTATAGCTGGTCACATGTAAGCTGGTGCGCGACCTCGAAGGGTGACCATAAGCATGGGGGAAGAGTAAAGGAAACAAAAGATTGTTCCACAGGCATTTAATATGAGGCGCGACCTCATATTTCTGTTACTAAAATAAAGATTTGAAAAGGTGGGAATCAATAAAAAATATTTTATTTGATTTGTCATGAACCAGATCATTTACATATATTTTTGAACAAATTTACTTACAGCAGTTGTATAAACAACAGCAACACCTACGATTTCTTGGCGATGAGCGATGGCCTTTGATGCAACATGCACTACAAACACCAATGTTTTTGAATAGGGGTAGTTTTTTGTTTCCTATCGATCCATCTCGCACCAGCTTACGAGTGAACAGCTATACATAACTTAGTGTGATTTTATATGCTCAGTGAATATTGTACCATTAGTAAGCAACTGGTATAATTTAGAGTTAGGTGCCCTTTTAAAATATATATTTACAATAAAATAATCTTACAATTGCATAATCTAAAAAGATTTTAAGTTTGAAGTACTGAACTACTAGTCAAATTTTGAAAGCACTGACACAGAAAACACCAACAATGTTTTTTATGTTTTCACAACATAAAATATGACGCTGTGTGAAAATATTTTTTTACAACTAAAACATAACTATATAATATATATATATATATATATATATATATATATATATATATATATATATATATATATTATGTAACATTTTGGAATAGCAAGTAAGAAAGGCACTATGTATAATATAATATAAATATGTAAGTAAATTCAAACCATAAAATAACCAATTATGAAAAAAGAGAAAAATGTAAACATAACCTAAATTGGCAAAATCGTAACATTTAATCACAAGTTTAGAACAATAACCACTATAAAAAAAAACAATATAATAGAAACAATATAATGTGTAACAGTTTGAAAAGAACACTAAAACAATGTAAATAAAAGTAAAAGCTTGTAAGTGTTAAGAAAGTGAAACCAGTTTTAGATTACAAAAATGAACCAAGACGGGCTGGCTAACGTATTCAGTGAAGTGCGCGCGCATTGTGAATAGAACAGCTGATAATTTAAACGTAGTTGGAAGAAATAATATTTAAATGCAGTTACCTGCAAAGAAATTAAAATCTAGTTATTAAGAACATGAAATGTACCAAAGGCAGTGAATACAGCATCCGTAAAGCCGGTAACAACAATTAAAAAAAGGAAATAATGGGTTTAGCCATTTCTAAATGCTTGGCTTAGCGTCGCCAGAATTGGCCAATAAAATTTAACGAATTTAAACTTAGTGCGGGAAGGTTAGTCTCGAATTCAATTTACAGTACAAAATACTTTCAAGAAAATTAATTGAAATTATTTATTTAGAAAGATTTTATTAAATATTTTGATAAAGGCCGAAAAGTGGAATCTACAATCTACAACGCTTAAGTATCTAGGCTAGATCCATTACTACATTTTGAAAATTTGCAATTACACATTTATAAAAGAAAAGACACCAGTGAATTTATTATAAAATTAAACTATAAAAGAAAACATTTAGGAAGAATATTAAAGGACAATTTTACTTAGAAATAAATTCATTTGTAACATAGTTTATAACATTTATAGCTTAGATTTTTTTGTTCTTGTACTTTAGAGTGCCAAATAAGATTTCATTATTCAAAATTTAAAACCTACCAGATACCCCGAGATTAAGAGAGCATGTGCTAAACCAAAATTAAAATCAATTTAGGCTAAATTAAATAAAAACTGTTGCTCCCAAAAGAGAGGTACAATTTAGAGTAATAAGACTCATTATAATAGAGGACACTTATAGTAAATTTGTAAAACTTTAAAAAAAGAAAAAATTGTAATTTATTAATAGAACTTATAATTGCTAAGAAATTGTTTTAAATGATACATTAAACTTGTTATTAAAAAAGAAAGCTCTAGAATATTTATTTATCTTAAAATAAATTAGAAAATTTACTAACCTACCTTGAACTAAATAATTATGAAAAAAGCATGAGTACTGCAGTGTTAAAGTTTGTTTTTTAAGTATTACCTTTTAAATATCTTATATAAATGCAGATCTTGTGCAAAAGGCCTTACTTTGTTCTAAGATTTAATTTACAATTTTACATTGCTATACGGAAGTCCTCAAAACGTTAGTGATTAAAAGGTAGTAACAAATGAGTATAAATGTAATGCAGGCCAATTATAACCTATAGCTGTACATGTTATCTATTGGTCATTAAAGATTTTAGTAGAGTCTCGATAATCTGAGTCCCGATATTTTAAGCTTCTGTTGAATTCGAGCCTGTTTTATTTGAGCCGATTCTATCATTTTGACAAAAAAGGATGAATCACGCTTCCAAAAAATTTTTATAGTCATACGGTATGCTAAGGAGTTGAGTCCGAATTCCAAAAATGTTTATATCAATATGGTATACAAAGGAAATGAATTGGGCTTCCAAGAAAGGTTTATAGCTATACAGTATGGTAAGTAAATGAGTCATAGAATGTTCACATAAAGTTCTATAAACTTATTAAGTGCATTTTTACTTACCTATATAATAAGGGTCCATTAAAACTTCTATATTTTCTAATGCACAGAAACATAATATGTGTAATCCAAGTTGTCGGTAATCCGACGGGTTTCCGCCCCATCTACCTCGGATTATCGAGACTCTACTGTATTTTCTGTAATGAATATATCTATTTTGGCAAAGAACCTATTTTTTTATATAGTTTGGAAGTAACTACCTGTTTATAAGCTTGGTTGACATTGAAAATCCAGCGGCAAACAAAGGGTATTTAAAGTGATGAGGGTCCTCAACAACGGTGGCAAAATGATGAATAATGCTGGGCTCTGTGTCATGCAATCCATGTCCAAGCCACAGCTTCTGCAATATGAAATAGGCTTAAGAAATGTTTTGTTGTTTGTTTTACATGTGTCAATTCTTTATTCTCTATGCGTGTACAAGTCTGTTCTGAAAAATTACTTTTTTCAAAACTAAGATATCTTCATAATTTTTAAATTGATTTTTTTATTTTTTTAACACCATTTACAAGTTTATTTGAGATATTTTGTAAATTTAGACAACGTAACAACAGGATTATTGGAAAACATATTGCATTAAATTGTGCGGTAAATGCCTAGCCCCAATATAGTGTGGGTAAAAGGTAGGCCATCTGTAAATAAAAGTTTTAAAGAGAATCAACTCCCCCCCCCCCCAGCTAAGAAATGAGGTCTGAACTGAATGCCAAGCATATTTAAAGATAATATTGGATTGCTTAAAATAAATTTCACAGATGTTGTAGAACATAATTATAAAAAAAAGGTGTAAACATGAAAAAATAAGTGAGAAGAACTTTCCATATAAATTGTGATGAGAAGGCAAATCTTATATTAATAAAATGAAACAAAACTCAAAATTTCAGAAGCTCAGTGAATTAAGTAATAGTAGAGACCCCCAGTAAAATGAGCACAAAATAATCATTCAGCAAAATAGACCAATGAACAGAAACTAAAGTTTTATTAAGGGGCAAAAATAGGACCTATAACATCTACTTCAGCCACTGAATATTAAGAGTAAAATAGTATGAAAAATAAAAGAGACCTGAACTGACAAAGATAACATTTTTGAAAAAAAAATGAAGAATTTTTACAAACAGTTAACCGATTAACTTTAGATTTCTTAAAAGAGGACTATTTTTAAACTGAAACAGACATTGTTGCTTTCAGTATTGTTTTATAGATTTATAAAATAAATTAAATCTAATTTTAACATTAATATTTTGGATTTTATATAATTCAAAAGCTTAACATAAACATAATTTATTTACAAATATTTACGTTTAACAACTCTGTACTTAACCATTTAATAGTTTTGAATAAGTAATTTACCACTCTTTTCACTTGTAAGCGGTGGACAAAACTCATGTTTCAAAAGTCTAACAATCTGGATATTTTTAAGTATATATATAATTCTGTCTAAGATTTGTATTACTAGAACATAATTATTTACTAAACACTTTTAAATATTTATAAACTTGCCTATAGTAGCACTTAATACTATAGGCAAGTTTATAAACATTTTAAAGTGTTTAGTAATAACTAGTAGCTCATGTGAAGATGGAATCAACAAATAGTAATTACTTATCTTGAAATAACATTAATGTAACATTTTAACAATACATATATGAATAAAACTAAATTTTTGAAAAAATCTTTATTAGTAATAATGATTATAGTATCTATCCCTGTTTTCATTTCCTCTGTGCAATTAGTGTTTGATTTTTAATTATATTACCATTTTCACTCTATGAATAAAAAAGCATCATTAAAGATATCCTAAGAAACGTATGTAATTTTTGTGCCAAGTGCATAAGCAAATAAGTATTATTCAGAAAACTCAAGATGTACAATAAAACTACTGCAAGTTTTAAAATAAAATGCTTGTGTAATCTCTTAAATCTACCATTGTTAAATAAATATATTTTCTAAACAAGTATACAGCAATAAATATTGTTTACATAACCTATATTACTTAATTTATAAGCCCCTATACAGCTTCTAAATTATTATTAAGTGTGATAAATATTTAATAATCAACTTCAAGTAAAGTTTCTTGATGTAATCATCTTGAATTCACTGATTAAACTAATTTTACGATATACTTAATGATCACACACACTTTGAAGCCAATAGTCTTTTCAAATACATCACTCAAGACGCTGACACCTCACCTAATGTCATAAATCCAACCCTGTCATACCGTTTGTAAAGAGCCAAAAGCTGCTAGTAGAAGGTTAGCTTCGAAAAAGGAACGGTCGTTTTGAAACACGTCAGCAAGTAAGCAATTACATATTCACTTAGTTAAGAGTGTAAAATTAGTTAGTAACTTCAAGTAAAATTAAGGTACATTGACTTATATACTTACTTTGCTGGCATCATGCTTGTTTAATACCAAAACCAGCTGAGTCAAGTTAAATCTGGTCCTTTCTTCACAAAATACAATCCAAGAACTGTTGTGACCGTCAAGTTCTTGTAATCTGTAAAATAAGATTTAATCACAACTTTAGTAATAGTAAATACAATAATGTATTAATCCTTCACTGCCCAAACTTAGTTAAAGACAATATGTGAATGAAAAAAAAGATGTGTTTTAACATCTCAATCCAAAACAAGATTCATTACAGTATCGACGTAACAAAACAAAATAAATGTTATTAAATTACCGCAGAAAAATGGTACAAACCTAATATTACAATAGTAAATTTAAATAAAAAACCTCTTCACCACAAATAAACGTTTTCATGAAAACCCTTATATAACCTACATTTCAACTGCAAAGGAATCATCTTCAAAGGAGTTTATTACAAACAAGTATTGTAGTTAAAAGTGTACTTAAGAAAGGAGCTTTTTTTAATGAATTCCTCAGAAGATGATTCCTTTGCATTTTAAATATACAAAAGGCTTTTTTAAAAAAAAGATTATTGCTAGTAAGGATAGGTTTCCAGTATTTAAATTAAAAATTATACCACACTTGCTCCAAGTTGCTATTAAAACAATCTAAAATATCAAGAGGACAGTGGTACAATATATTACGATGAAAATATTGGAAACAACCCCAATGCTACACAAATATTGTAATTTTGTAATAAGACCCTCTGACGATGATGACATGGTCATCGTAATGTACATAAGGGATTAATCTTAAGTAAGTTGTAATATCTGTTATTTTTTTAAATTTTTGTGGTATTGTCTCCAATATTTCCACTGTAATTAAAACAATCGTTAAATTTTTTAACAATTCGGGAAGTAAGCTATAATAAGTCTTCATTTGAACAAAGTCGCATCAAGCAAAATCTGGCATAGATGAAATGTCTAATAATTTACGCCTAAGCAGTAAAGACATTATAAAATATGTTATTCTTCATTAATTATAACAGCATCAATAGACACACTACTCATTGGTGTGTAAAGACCTTTAACTGCTTAGCGTATTGCACAACAATCTATTGTTTTATATGCACTATCATAACCATATACTGCCATGTAGCGCTGTATATGAGAAATGGTGACATTTTTAATCTTTTGCACAATCCACGTGCTATACTAATGCTTACACTTAATTATGTTACAGAGTTGTTAGAATAATTATTATTTTATTGTTTAAAGCTAAGTTATATACATACGAGGGCAGTCCACAAAGTAACCTCCGTTTTTAAATAAAAAATAAACCAGTTGAGATACAAAAATTGTATTATATACATGTTAAAACTACAGCTTTTCTCTACTTTTCTACATATTCACCATACAAATTCAAGCACTTATCATATCTTTTAACAGCTTTTGAATTTCCGTCTTTAAAAAAATCTGCCGCCTGAGAACGTAGCCAACCTGTCACAGCGTTTTGAAACTCTTCATCACTCGTAAACCTCTGAGATGCAAGCCACTGCTTCATGTACGGGAAAAGATGGAAATCACTGGGAGCAAGTCCGGGCTGTAAGGGGGGTGGTCAAAAACGTCCCATTTGAACTTTTCCAAAAGTTCAGTTGTTTTTTTAGCTGTGTGAGGGCGAGCATTGTCATGGACAAACACAACACCAGGTGTCAGAAGACCACGACGCTTGTTTTGAATTGCTCGTCATAGCCTTTTTAAGGTTTCACAATAAGCTGCAGCTGTAATGGTCGTACCACGCTCCATAAATTCAACGAACAAAATGCCCTTAGCATCCCAAAAAACTGTAGCCATCAATTTTCTCGCTGAAAAGGATTGGCGAGCTTTCTTTGGCTTGCTTGGCGAAGCGGTATGACCCCATTACATTGACTGTTGTTTTGTTTCGGCATTCACATAGACTACCCGAGTCTCATCTCCTGTAACGATCCTGTTCAAAAATGTTTCTCCTTCAACGTCATACCGAGTAAGAAAGTCTATGGCAGAAATCATTCTTTTCATTTTGTGATCATCGGTGAGCAGTTTTGGAATCCAACGAGCACAAAACTTGTGATAGCCTAGTTTATCTGTCACTATCTCATACACAAGACTTCGAGAAATTTCAGGAAAATGATCTGAAAGATCCGAGATTGTGAAGCGACGGTTCTCGCAAATTTTCTCATCCACATTGTTCACCAAGTCATCACTGATGAGAGATGGCCTACCACTCTGGTCTTCATCGTGAACGTTCGTTCTTCCTTTTTTAAAAAAACGAACCCACTGACGGACTACACCTTCGCTCATAATGTTTGGGCCATACACCGCACTCAATTCACGATGAATTTCAGCTGCTGTGTAACTTTTCGACCACAGAAATCTTATTACACCTCACACTTCACACTTGGCGGGATTTTCTATCGCATGTTTTTACGTTATAACAAAAGAACGAGCAATTGTACGATACTCTCCCTTGCACAGCTAGAAGCATACTGAACGGCTGCGCACACCGATGTGAGAATGGCGGCGCTACCCCCACTACTTATCGCGGTTACTTTGTGGACAGCCCTCGTATTATATTATAAAACATTAAAATAAGAATTTGATATAATAAAAAATTTTAACCTTGAATTTTTGTAAGTTTTTGAGAAAACCCCTGTATAATAAAACTGCAAATTTGTTTAAATAAGGAAAGTACACCTTCAAGAGTAACAAAGGTCAAATGAAAGAGAATACGATAATATATCAAATAGCATAAGGATATAGATATCAAAAGAAAATTAGTAGATGGCCATAATAATAACGTAATAAAAGCATCAAGAAAACATAATTTACACAGTTAATAACAATAAATTGCTTATTACACTTTCATATTACTTGGGACCAAACTTTTTGTTACCTATAGGTTGTTAAATTGTCAACTTACACTTGGAGGAAATGTTTTCGTCTAACGATTTCTAGAAGTCATAAGACAAATCTGTCTCCTCCAAGTGTAATTTAACAATTTAACAACTTTTAGTTAACCAAAAGTCTGGTCGCAAGTAATATCAAAAGTGTAATAAGAATTAACAACCAGCTCGTCATGAACAGCAACAAGATTTCGATATATAATAAAGTGATGTAGACTACATTAACATGTAAAGGTTATGAAATAAATAGACTCACAAATTCAGGAATACACTTCAATTTTGTAGTCTATTACGTTCAGTGAAACTAAATTAATCACTTTAACAATAGCTTATGACTATCCGAACTTTAAATTTCGTAAATTTGTAAAAACTTACTGAGACACAACATTTTCGATCGATATGTGGCGATCTTCATCAGTGTCTTCTGCTTGGAGTTGTTGGGTTAAGCAGTGACGGTTTTAAAGGCAGGTTTTTGATAGTATCAAAGAGTATGTGTGATTTGTATAGGGTTTGTCCGTTTAATATGTTTGTAATTTGTGCTTTTGTGTGTTTGTAAATTTCATATAGTTCTACTGTGTTGAGATGTGGTTTTTTTTGTTGTGTGTAAGATTTCTAGGTTAGGGTAAGTGTCTGTGTATTTGTGTCCTGTTTCTTTTATGTAATTGTAAAATGCTGAGTTGGTGTTTTGTTTGTGTTCCTCCACTCTGTTTAAAGCTGTGACCTGTTTGTTCAATGTAGAATTTGTTACACTTGTTGCAGTTTAATTTGTATATGCCTGGTGCTTGTAGTTTATCTATGTTGTTGGTGTTGTGTTGTATTTTGTATTGTAAATTGTTATTAGTTTCATATGCTATTTTGTATCCTATTTTCTTAAAATTTCTGGGTAATTTTATTTGATGTTCTCTCTATGTATGGTATTGTGTTGTATTTGTTTTCCCTCTTTGTAGTATTTTTTTACTGTTTTTTTTAATATTGTGCCATAGTTTGTCTATTATGGTGGTGTTGTATACATTTCTGTATGGTAAATATTTAATAGTGTCTAGTTCTTTGATTATTTTTTCTGTGGTCATAGGAACTTCTTTAGGTCTATGGAGTATGGATCAGAAGGTAGCATGTTTGTGTTGGATATGGCGGTTTGAGGTGTTGTGGATAAGTGTCATCTATAGTGTCATAATATCATTTACTGGCACAGATACGTCGATGATATCAAAACACTATAAAGAGGCAACACATGTTTCACTATGCGAAACACTCCTCACCTATACTAATAAAATACGCCCAAAACTCCAGTTCACCTCAGATATTGAAACCAACCGATTCCTAAACTTCCTCGACCTCATAATAACAAAAAGCCACACTCAAAAATACAGCTTAAACATTAACAGGAAACCCACAACGACAGACACACTTATCCACAACACCTCAAACCGCCCTATCCAACACAAATACGTCTTCAGATCCATGCTCCTTAGACTTAAAGTTCCAATGACCACAGAAAACATAAACAAAGAACTAGACACCATTTAATATTTAGCACACACAAATGGATACAACACCACAATAATAGACAAACTATGGCACAATATAAAAAAAAAACACTAAAATTAACACTATAGACAGGGAAAACAAATACATCACAATTCCATACATAAACAAAACATCAAATAAAATAGCCCACAAACTTCAAAAAACAGAATACAAAATACCATAGAAAACTAATAACAATTTACAATACAAAATACAACATGATACCAACAACAAAGAAAAACTACAAGCACTTGGCATATACAAATTAAACTGCTACAAATCCAAAAAAATTCTACATTTAGCAAACAGGTCGCAGCTTTAAACAAAGAGTCGAGGAATACAAACCAAACGCCAACCTAGCATTTTACAATTACATAAAAGAAAAAAAACACAAGTACATAGACACTTAATATAACCTAGAAATCTTACACATAACAAAAAAGGACCACATCTCAACATAGTAGAACAATATGAAATTTATAAACAGACAAAAGCACAAAGTACAAACATATTAAATGAACAAACCCAATACAAATTACATATACTCTTTGATACTATCGAAAACCTGCCTTTAAAACCGTCACTGCTTAACCCACCAACTCCAAGCAGAAGACACTGATGAAGATCGCCACATATCGATCGAAAACCTTCTGTCACAGTAAGTTTTTATAAATTTACAAAATTTAAAGTTTGGATAGTCATAAACTAATCAAGAATTAATCCAACTGTTTGGAAAAATGGAGTTTATAGTATAAAATGTTATGTAGTAAATTTTATATATATCAAAATGAAAAAAATTAAAGAAAAATATAATGAATACCTTAATACCTATATAAAACTAGATAGATAAAAATGAAATTTTACAAATAATTATATATATAATAACCAAAATTTTTCATAAACAAAATATATGAAGATATTGATACAGATTTAAAAATGAATATTTGTAAATCAGTAGAAATATATAAATATGATAAAATCATATTAGTTTGTAAACAAGTGAAAGTACAGTCAAATAGTACTGTATTCAGTGTCTTAGATCAGGGGTTCTCAAACTCACTTCTGTCGAGGACGCCCTGAATTACTAGTATTCTCATACTGAATTACTAGTGACCCATAAAAAATTACCCTTTACAATTTTTATTAATTTAGTTATAAAAACCATTTGAAAGATATTTGTTAAAATAGAGAGAAGATATTTAGCATGAAAGAACGCTTTCTAATCGCTTTTATACATATTTATTATGTATTTCTTAAATTGAATACAATTGTGTTTCCGCAGACCACACTTTTTGAGACCCTGTCTCAGATGATATGGATACAATGTAAATAATTTGGCAATAGTATTTGTTAAATATAAATCAGCTGTGTTGTTATAATAAAATTGTTCTTGAAGATGCTACCTCTGTAGTTGGCCAAAATTTTAAACATTTTGTTTTTGCCAATAAATTCATTGTTGTATTTAAAATTAACTTATACTACTGAATATTTATAACAGAGAAATATTTCTATGCATAATTTACAAAATTTTGTAAATAACCTTGGAATGATTGGAACAATGGTCCAAGCACCTGGATGTAGAAACTCTTCATGGAGAAGACGGACAGTTGGTGGATTCTGTAAAAGTGACACAATATTAAAATATAGTTAATAATATTATAAACTGATATTTGTATTATCTAAATAATGCTTAGGTTACAACAAAATAAAAAGTAAGTTAGGGTTGCATTTATTGCATTTATAACAGAATAAAAACAATCTTTTATATGGCATGGGTTATTTTTTGATATATATATAAGTTTCTTGATGTAATCATCTTGAATTAACTGATTAAACTAAATTTAAACTACTTAACTAAGTGAATACGTAATTGCTTACTTGCTGACACGTTTCAAAACGTTCGTTCCTTTTACGAAGCTAACCCTCTACTCCGTGAACGAACGTTTTGAAACGCGTCAGCAAGTAAGCAATTACGTATTCACTTAGTTAAGTAGTTTAAATTTAGTTTTGATATATGTACATGATTCTAAATACATAATTTTCAATTGTATTTAATTTTAATTCTGTAAATAGATCTCCTTCACTCTACTTGAAAGAGTTCATTGAAATGAAATTTTATAATTGCTTACTTGCTGACGCGTTTCAAAATCTTCGTTCCTTTTACGAAGCTAACCCTCTACTCCATGAACGAACATTTTGAAACGCGTCAGCAAGTAAGCAATTACGTACTCACTCAGTTAAGTAGTTTAAATTTAGTTTTTATATATGTACATGATTCTAAATACATATTTTTCAATTGTATTTAATTTTAATTCTGCAAATAGATCTCCTTCATTCTACTTTAAAGAATTCATTGAAATGAAATTTTAGATATATTAATGGAGTAGGTTTATATATGATTTTATTATGTAAAGAATTAGACTTTAAAATGTAATATCAAATTCATTTTTTGAATTAAATTCTTCTTTTAATACATTCAGCAAATTATTAATTGAGCTATTACTTAATTTTCTTGTAAAACAATTAATTAAAGGTTCTTGCCTCTTAACTTAGACATTTTATAGATAGAGTACAATGACAACATTAAGTTAATGGAGGTTCAGTCTGTCCCTCCATGTCTCAGTGCCAGTGTGTTGCCATACATGGTTGTAATATTGTTGTACTTGTTATTTATTGGTTATTTTTGCAGTTTTTGTATTGTAGACTCATACCAACACAACACACTTGAGTAACAGTCTTGTTAATAATTCATAGCATTGAAAAATGCACTGACCTAGCGCGAAACGCGTGCTGAATAAGTCAGTAAGTAGTGTTTTTTTTGCCAAAATAATACAAACAAGTGTAGTGGTTATTTTTCTTATTTTGGTTTCATCTTTATTCTCTCTATTTATTACGTTTGTTTTTCATTTATTTTGTTTCTATTTAACTCTATACAACCCATCACTCCTACTGTTGTTTAAATTCACTGAATGTATTAATACCAATTACCATCTCTGATATTATACTTACGAGTATATAAATAGACACTCCATAAACGCTAATTTTTTTAAACAAATAGAACTTGTCTATTGACCATAATTTGTGGTGCTTTCAGCGTGGTGACCAAACCAATAACCAAAATTTGCAATTGGTTGAGTTACTAATTTTTTTCATGTTTAAGTATATTTTGGTTTGGATCAACAACCAATGCACCTCAGTATTTAATTTTGCCTTAATGGTTTAATCGTTGGTTTTTCATTTAATAAATAAATTTCTTTCTTTAAGGTTTTTCTTTTTTGTGTAACAATTTCATGTACATTAGCAAGGATAAACTGCTCAACATAATATAATTTTGAAATCTTGTTGCTGTTCATGAACTGGTTGTTAATTAATTATTACACTTTTGCTGAAGAAGCCGTAAGACGAAAACGTTCCCTCCAAGTGTAAGTTAACAATTTAATAACCTTTAGTTAACAAAAAGCAAATGTGTAATAAATAATATAATTGCAATAATGACACTTTTTAGGATCACCTATAAGCATTTTCATATTTTCTACCTGGCGTATCCTTTGTTCTTCTGGAACCCTAGTGATTGCATTTGACAATTCCTAATCCTGGCAGAGTCAGTAGGTGTAAGATCTTCCTTGGGATGATCAGGTTTTGAAGAGTACTTGGACTGAGTTAAAAGTTGTAACACCATGGGACCTAACAACCAGTTATGGTTGAGGTAATGGTTTTAATTATTATCTATTCATCTTCACCTTTTTTTTACAAAATTCCACCAACTCTTATTTAGATCTCTTAAAAATGCGTTTCTATGATTCTCATCACATAATTCTTTTATGATAACCCTGTACATCTAAAGGGTTAAGTTTAATTAGAAAACTATTTTAAAATTTCTCAAGTTGAACTACCGATTGTTGAATGAAGATGGCTCAATAGTGTAATAACGTATAGGCCTATTTGGTGATGTTTAGACATTTCGAGAGCTGTCCACTATGCTTGTTTGATACATCTCATTGGAGACATTGTTCGTCTTTGTAGCAGAAAGAACTGACAGAGAATCTTCAGTTTACGCAGTTTCATTATTATTATTTTTTAGATTATTTTTGTATCTAAAAACATTTGTAAATATGTTATACTTGCCTATAGTAGCACTTACATTTATAATTGTTGAGGAAGGCAGTTTCGAGAGATGTGTCCCATTCTCAGCTCAGACTGTAACCCTTGGACAAGTTTCATTAAAAGGCATTCTACATAGCCAGGTAAATTTTCTCTTGCAATATCATCATTTATGTTAAGACATCTTCAAAGCAGTGTTTCTACCTATTACCCTGTCACCTTTTTTACGCCATTTATTTTTGATAGCCTATTTCTAAAACCTAATTTCTGTGTATAAGATTCTTGGAAATTTACGTTTCCTAAATGTTTTGTAATTATTAGAAATGCCGAGCGTATACATAATGGAATGAAACAATGCGTTGTAACTTTTATAGTTTGTTTTAAAACAGAATAGGATTCTGCGTAGGTGAAATCGACCAGAGGGAGTGGGATTACAGTCGTCTGAGCTAATAAGAAATACACATCTTGCTGCGTGAGTAAGCCTTGTTGCCGATTCGATGTTAAACTTCCATTTTATTGTAACTGGAGTGATTTACTAGTGGTGTAGCTTGCTTCGTTCTACAATTTCAGTTGGTGGCAGTGTGGGATGACTGTCAAGCGTTCGAACTGACCGCAACGCATCCCTACCCTGCCACAGACCCATTCCTATTCTACTTTAAATCAAAGTATAGAATGTAGAATAATAACTCAGAAGCAAGCTAAATTTCCTTATACCTAACCTTCACACCGGATGCAACCAGATGTCTACAATAAGCATTTACCTACTGTTACAACAATATCTTAAGTTAAAAACTCGTTAAGACAGTTAGGCCATAAATTAGGCCAACAGTTGCACACCAATCCGAATCCCTCACTAATTCAATCGGTACTAGTGACAGCTGGTATATACATAAAACAGGTTGCAATCAACGCGTGCTTTGCATTCAAGTTTGCTGGGAACTCTTCATCATCAGAGAATCGTTACAGGTCCCAATCTAAAGAAGATTCAACAGGTTCTGAGCCTAGGTAGACACCATGATTTCATAACTTGGGTAGGACACTATACACATAAAATACTTGTCATTCCTTACCTAGAAGCAGCCTGTCGCTAAAACAAGTATTAATAAAAAAAAAACCATTAGTCAATTCCTACTTAAATTAACAAAGGAAAATTTTATTTTAGTTTTTTTTTAATTTATAAATACAACTAATATAAATATGTATAAACATATGTCAGAATACCAATATTAAAAATAAAAAGCAAATTTCCTTGCAATTTTTCATTTTCCTTCCTATGACTATTATTTTTGTTTGTTACTAGTTATACGCTTTTCTTTTTTTCCTCGCTTTCATTGTGTTGTAGTTTCTTTTCTCTTTCATTTCAGATTGTCCGTTTGTGATCCCAGGTTCGATACCGTTAATCCAGTTTGTTTATTTTATTCTTTTCATTCATTTTTATTCCTAGAGCATTAGTTATGAATGTGTGGAAACCATGGCAAATATTTAAGGTTGAGTAGAGGTTTTGAGGACAACCAGAGGGGGCAAAAAAATGCATATTCATCTTTGAGAAATTTCTAGTTGTGGGAAAGTTGGCTTAGTGCTAAAGCGTTGGACTTTGAACATGAAAATACTCAGTTCAAATCCGACCTAGACATCCAAATTTTTATAATTTAATTATAGAATTATTATTTGAAAAAACTGTATCCACATCAATTGTCATCCACTACAGGTTTTAAATAAATGTATTTGAACTTGATTGGATGAACAAACGATTTTATAAACGATTGAATATTTGTACACGATATATATTAGGAGAGTGTGAGCTAATAGAAGGAATTTAATTAAAAAATCAATTAAATCATATGCAACAGTATTGTAGGTAGATAAAACCGCCCAAATAGTAAGATATAATCTCATTCAGCTGCTGATTACATAGAGTACAATAAGGCATCGTGATCACCTCACTAGAAAAATCAAATGATTAAATAGTTTGGCTTTTAGTGGAAGACTGGCTCTTACTTACTTCCATAAGGAATACATCCTCATATTATTACTCACCTTGTGAATTTCAGCCGCTTGCGTTAATAGATGTCTTCGTAAGTCTAAAGCTTGCGACTTGTGGTAAGAATCTTCTTGACTGAGGACAACGACTACAATATCAGACGGCTCTGTAACAGAAAATTACTGTCTTACAACTTCAGTAGCAAAATACAATATACTGTAAGTAACTATTGCATAACTGAGTGAATACTTTAGAATTTACTTGGTGACGCTTTTCGAAACAATCATTCGTTTTATGAACCAAAACCTCTACTGTCGGCGTCCCGCAAGGCATAAAGATTGTCGGTATGAGATATATGAGTGTAATAACCAAAGAAACAACACAAAACCCAAAATCCAGCTATGCAACACACCCGAAAAACACACGACACACACACACACGGACATACATTCTAATTTAAACACTGTATTCATATTAAAACAAAGTAAAAAACTAACAACGTTAGAAAAATTCAAAATATACAAACACTACGGCACAGATAAAGAAAACATTAAATGATCACACACACTTTGAAACACCCTGTTTCATTAAGTAGCACACGGCCAATTTAACCTATCCCCACTACACTCATAAATGTCATACCGACAACCTTTGTACCTAGCGGAGCGCCGCCAGTAGAAGTTTTGTTTCATAAATGAAAGGATTGCTTCGAAACGCATCAGTAAGTAAGCTCTTAAGTATTCACTCATTTATATTACTTATAGTTTAATCAATTAATTCAAGATGATTACAAGGAACTTTAAAATAAAATATGTTTTAAGGATCAAAAATATTCATGCAGTAGAAGCACGTACATAACTGTATATATTTTGGAATAATTTCGAAAATTCCTTGTAATCATCTTGAATTCACTTAAGAGAATACATAAAGGCTTTACTATCTGACGCGTTTCAATACAATCGTTCCTTTTACGAAGCAAAGCCTTTACTGGTGGCGTCCCACAAGATATAGGCTTAAGGTTGTCGGTATGGAATTTATGAATGTAGATTTATGAGTGTAATAACCAAATAAACAACACAATACCCAAAATCCAGCTAAGCAGCACACCTGAAAAACATGCAACACACACACGCGCGGACATACATTCTAATTAAAGCATTCTCCTCATATTAAAACAAAGTGAAAAATTAACAACGTTAGAAAAATACGAAATATACAAACACTACGCAACAGATAAAGAAAACATTATAAATGATCACACACACTTTGAAGCCAACACCCTGTTCCATTTTATAATAAACAACCAACTTAACCCTACCCCCACTCCACTCATACCTTTTTACCATCCGACAACCTTTTTATCTTGCGGGACGCCCCCAGTGTAGAGGTTTTGGTTCGTAAAAGGAACGATTGTTTCGAAACGCGTCAGCAAGTAAGCTCTAAAGTATTCACTTAGTTGGGTATTATTTAATTATAGTTTTAGGGACTGTAAAAATAGCCAATATACATAAGGTTTAGGCTTGACCTAGGTAATGGATAAGAGTCGACATAGAATTTGTCTTTGTTAATACAAAAAATCTATTCACTGGTTACAAAATAAAGACAGAACCGTATTTTTAGCTATTTACTCATAAGGAACTAGATTAACAATTTTACTGCTATCTACAACATTGTGTAATGTCACAAATTGTGATTCATTTCACAATATCTTAAAGTTAAAAGTTTTTGCCTCACTGAAACGTATCATACTAGGACCGTGCCCGTATTTACACATACAAACATATATTCTTTGTGTCATTTGTATTGGACAGCGCCCATTAGACTGTTTCGTCTCCGGACAACACCGTAGCGTGGCATGCCCGCCCAGATCAACATTTGTCGGCCAGCATATTTTGTAGGTGACGGACCGCTCCATACATGGTAGGTGACGCAGCCAGGCCCCGGTTAAGAAAAAAAAATTTGAAGGAAATTTCTCAATAATCCATTAAACTGGAATGACGTCTAAGAAAAGACTGGTAAAACCTTTCTTCATCATCAACGTCCAATATTCTGCCTCAGTTTACGTTTTTCCTAGATATTTGTGAATCCAGTAGCGTCTCTGAGTCTTGTTTTCATTTTCCCCTTCCTCGTTCAAAATAGTGGCAAACATTGGCAATTCTGTTAACGACAATCGCCTAATAGCCATATTTTGTGTTTTCACATAAAACAACTAACATAAGTTAGTTCACAATTCACAACACGACAAAATAATATATAAATATTAATTCCATTTATAAAGATAAATAACATTAAAACAGTAGACACTGTACTACTAAAGTAGCCTCGTGACGCAAGAAATGTACAGCACAGGTGCAGGACGCAACGGCTACCGAACGGGTATCATGCGGGTTGCATACGGGTATAGAACTGTGTTGGTACGTTACAGTGGGCATAGTAGTGACCGAAACGTTTTTTCTCGTGCCTGACACGATCCTATGACGGTCATGGCATGATACGTTCTAGTGGGTCTCCTTAAACGTTCAACTGAGGCACTCCACGGCGCCCCTGACACCCGTGGCGTACCAAGTAGCCACGACACACACTTCGGAAACCACTGCTACAGAGAGTAGGTTCACATAACATAAGCTAACCTACAAACCAATTACATTAAATCTCTGACTATTTTTATTCGTACACGGGGTTGTAACGGTAAGCCACTGACAGGGCAGGCTTACATCAAATATGCGATCCTACAACTCAATAAAATGAAGTTGCTTGATGTAATCATCTTGAATTCACTGATTAAACTAATTTTAAAAATACTTAACTAAGTGAATACGTAATTGCTTACTTCCTGACGTGTTTCAAAACTTTCGTTCCTTTAACGAAGCTAACCCTCTACTGACGGCATCGGTGAGGTCCCGTTAGAGCCTTTACACCTCACCGATGCCGCCAGTAGAGGGTTAGCTTCATAAAAGGAACGAATGTTTTGAAACGCGTCAGCAAGTAAGCAATTAGGTTATCAATTAGTTAAGTATTTTTATAATTAGTTCAATAAAATGATTCCTTTCCGTAGATTATACCTACTGGTCATGCCTACGCCCAATATTCTACCTGTGATTAGGAATTATAGCTTTTACGCTGTTTGTACGTTTAACAGCCAATTTACCTATTTGTCATAAATCATAAAGATATTTTTAAAAACAAACTGTTTGCCTATTAGTTATGAGTACAGAGTTTCTGTTTAATGTATTAGCTTTTATTCTAAAAGATTGCTGACGGACGCTGGTATTAATTATTCTCTGCAAATCACATTGAGAACAAAGCCTATACGATTTTATCCAACACTTTGTGAATTGCAAATTAGTCATTCACTGCCACAATGTAGATAAAAGGGATTATAAATGCGCTCTGGGGCATGTGCTGGCTAAACAGTAGGGCTATACAATGCTGGGTTGCAAATCCAAACCTTTGCCTACTGTATTTGGTCTTCACAAGTCTATCACTAATTTCACAAGGAAAATATTCGGAAACCATACATTCCTTTTATTTTTATTACGATATTTTATAAAGATTTGAGTCAGCATTTAGGCCTATATTCATATTGATACAAAAAATTTAAAATTGCATAAGTGTTACTTTTGCACATTTACCGTTTAACACTCACGATTATTTTTGTAATAAACATTAATTAAATTACTCATTATTAACATAAATTTACTTCATCGAGAACAAACTGAAATACAACAATATTATACAAATTTATATATTGAAAATTGAGGACGATTAAAAGCCGTTGTAGTGAGAAATAAATTTTATACGTAATAAATCTACTTCTCCTAGATTGTGAGCATTCAAATGTGTTTTATGCAAATAACTTCTGTGTGTGAACCTAGAGAAGAGGGCGTGGTTAAAATGAACGAATCCTATATTCCAACAGATATTTTGGCCACAGAAATATTATATTAGATATTTTAGCTACGGAAATATTACAACACATATGTTAGCCTCAGAAATATTCCAAAAGATATTTTTGCCTCAGAAATATTCCAAGACATTTTGGCCTCAGAAATATTCAAACAGATATTTTGGCCTCAGAAATATTCAGATATTTTGGCCTCAGAAATATAACAACAGATATTTTAGCAACGGAAATAATACAACACATATTTTGGCCTCAGAAATATTCAAACAGATATTTTGGCCTCAGAAATATTCAAACGGATATTTTGGCCTCAGAAATATAACAACAGATATTTTAGCAACGGAAATAATACAACACATATTTTGGCCTCAAATATTCCAAAAGACATTTTGGCCTCAGAAATATTCAAACAGATATTTTGGCTACAAAAATGTAACAACAGCTATTTTAGCAACGGAAATAATACAACACATATTTTGGCCTCAGAAATATTCAAACAGATATTTTGGCCTCAGAAATATTCAAACGGATATTTTGGCCACAGAAATATAACAACAGATATTTTAGCAACGGAAATAATACAACACATATTTTGGCCTCAAATATTCCAAAAGACATTTTGGCCTCAGAAATATTCAAACAGATATTTTGGCTACAAAAATGTAACAACAGATATTTCAGCTACGGAATTATTACAACACATATTTTGGCCTCAGAAATATTTCAAAAGATGTTTTGGCCTCAGAAATATTCAAACAGATATTTTGGCCTCAGAAATATTACAACAGATATTTTGGACACAGAAATATTCCAACAGATATTTTGGCCTCAGAAATATTACAACAGATATATTGGACACGAAATATTAAAATAGAAAATTTGACTACAGAAATATTACAATAGATATTTTGGCCTCAGAAATATTCCAAGATATTTTGACCTCAGAAATATTCAAACAGATATTTTGGCCTCAGAAATATTCAAACAGATATTTTAGCAACGGAAATAATACAACACATATTTTGGCCTCAAATATTCCAAAAGACATTTTGGCCTCAGAAATATTCAAACAGATATTTTGGCCTCAGAAATATTACAACAGATATTTTGGACACAGAAATATTCCAACAGATATTTTGGCCTCAGAAATATTACAACAGATATTTTGGTCTCAGAAATATTCAAACACATATGTTAGTCTCAGAAATATTACAAAAGATATTTTGGCCTCAGAAATATTCCAAGATATTTTGACCTCAGAAATATTCAAACAGATATTTTGGCCTCAGAAATATTCAAACAGATATTTTAGCAACGGAAATAATACAACACATATTTTGGCCTCAAATATTCCAAAAGACATTTTGGCCTCAGAAATATTCAAACAGATATTTTGGCCTCAAAAATATCCAAACAGATATTTTGGCCTCAGAAATATTACAACAGATATTTTGGACACAGAAATATTACAACAGATATTTTGGCCTCAGAAATATTACAACAGATATTTTGGACACAGAAATATTCCAACAGATATTTTGGCCTCAGAAATATTACAACAGATATTTTGGACACAGACAAAATAAATCCTTATTAATTTTAAAAAACTTTTAATAAAAATATATGGGAAGATTAAGAAATAAACTGAGTCATCTAAAATTGTAATACTCTAAGTAAATACAGAATTTAATTATACTTAAAATAATGCAAATGCCAAGTCATTTGAACAGGGAATAATTTAAACAAAGAAACAACAAATAGATAAATATTAAACAGACGAATTAAAATTATATTCAAAGGTAAATTTTAGAAGAGAGCACTCAAATAGCATTAAACACTAGTTTAATAATCCAGACTCATTTTGGCGACGATGTTTCCTCCATCAGTGGTTAGCTAACACTGAACAAAAACGTCACAGTGGCTGATAAAGGCAACATTGACGCCGAAACTAGTTTGGGTGATTAAACTAGTTTTTGAGTAAAATCTTTTAATCATTACTTTTGGTAAATTGTTCACATTAGCTAAGAGCTAATTAACCTTACACAATAATATTTATATTTTTCTGTTTTTAATTTTATGATGAAATCTTTGGTTCAAGGGATTTAAAGTATAATAACTAAAAATGAAATTATTTTATTTGAACACTTAAACACATCAATGATTAGTGGAAGTAAGTTTAAATTAGAAATATATAACACATAGAAAGCAATGTAATTTTATATAACTATTTATTTTAATTTGAATAAAAAACTGTGTTAACAACGAGTCATTCACTACAAGTTTTAAAAAATTAATTTGAACTTGAG
>JBAIZL010000010.1:89083533-89108533 GCA_036971475.1 Prosapia bicincta | reverse complement strand
GTTCTGACAAATTCGCATTAATAAAGAAATAAACGTTTTACTGAATACCAAACAAATCGTAGCCTTATTGAATTAACTCCTTCTATTAGCGCACACTCTCCTTATATATATCTTGTACAAATTTTCAATCGTTAATAAAACACGTTTTTATTCATCCAATGGAGTTCAAATACGTGGATGACAATTGATGTTAATACAGTTTTTCAAATATGTATTCAATAATTAAATTATAAAAATTTGGGGACTCTAGGTTGGATTCGAACTGAGTATATTCATATTCGAAGTCTAGCGCTTTTGAAACTGAGCCAACTTTCCTAAAGCTAGAAATGTACTTCTCAAAGATGTATATGAATTTTTCTTTCGCCTCCATCTGGTTGTTGTCGAAACTTCCATTGTACGACCTTAAATTGTTGCCATGGCTACCACACAATATCATAAATAATGCTCTAGGTTTAAAAATGAATTAATGGAATATAATTTTAAAAAACAAACTGGATTAACGGTATCGAACTCTGCTTCACAAATGGACAATGCGAAAGTAAAGCGAAAAAAATACAACACAATCCAAGCGATGAAAAAAGAAAAAGTATAAATAATAAAAAAAACATAATAACAACCCAACACCATACATAGAAAGGGAAATGGAAAATTGCAAGGAAATTCGCTTTCTCTTTTGCCACTTATTATTGTTATTCTCTCATATGTATATACATATTTATATTAATTATAATTATAAAATAAAAGAATCTCAAATAAAATTTTTCTTTGTTGAATTGAGTAGAAATTTTTAAAAAAATGTTTATATTACTTGTTTTGTTTTGGAACTTTCACACGGATACAATTAAAGAAATAATACTCACGGAAACAGATTTTAAAATAAAAATATTAAAATTATTTGAATTACTTCATTTTATTTCGTTTATAAAGAGATAAACACAACGCGTTTAATTGTTTAATATATCTATTTTAAAATTTCATAGCCTATATCATATCATACAACTTTACATTTAAAAAGTTAACTTTTTTATTGATTTCAGCTTTTCCAGACATTTTTCAACTTAGGGCGCATCTATTATGTCTTTTCACGAGCCCTCGGTAAATTGAACGCGACTATTAGGGCTCAAAGGAACTTTTCAATGTAGTGTTCGATTATTTTAGTAGCAATAGATCCTTTAAAAAGAATCTAGATAACCTTGTTTTGCTACAAACCGTATGCGCCAAAATAAACAGAACTGAAACTGAATCAGCTGTAGTTTCAATGAAGCAAAACCTTCAAGAACTGTACGAGTGTTGCCTCAAATTCAACGGATCCCATATAGAACATGTTTATACCCAAGTCTAACCGATTTATCTTCTTTTTACTTGTATTTGTTTGTGAAACTTTTTAAATGAAATGAAAATAAAATCTTACAACTGTTTCAGTGCGGTTTATTTTGGCGCATACGGTACACAAGTACACTAAAATCTTACAACTGTTTCAGTGCGGTTTATTTTGGCGCATACGGTACACAAGTACACTAAAATCTTACAACTGTTTCAGTGCGGTTTATTTTGGCGCATACGGTACACAAGTACACTAAAATTTTACAACTGTACAAATTCAACGGATCCCATATAGAACATGTTTATACACAAGTCTAACAGATTTATCTTCTTTTTACTTGTATTTGTTTATGAAACTTTTTAAATGAAATGAAAATAAAATCTTACAACTGTTTCAGTGCGGTTTATTTTGGCGCATATGGTACACAAGTACACTAAAATCTTACAACTGTTTCAGTGCGGTTTATTTTGGCGCATACGGTACACAAGTACACTAAAATCTTACAACTGTTTCAGTGCGGTTTATTTTGGCGCATACGGTACACAAGTACACTAAAATTTTACAACTGTTTCAGTGCGGTTTATTTTGGCGCATACGGTACACAAGTACGCTAAAATCTTACAACTGTTTCAGTGCGGTTTATTTTGGCGCATACGGTACACAAGTACACTAAAATCTTACAACTGTTTCAGTGCGGTTTATTTTAGCGCATACGGTACACAAGTACACTAAAATCTTACAACTGTTTCAGTGCGGTTATTTTGGCGCATACGGTACACAAGTACACTAAAATCTTACAACTGTTTCAGTGCGGTTTATTTTGGCGCATACGGTACACAATTACACTAAAATCTTACAACTGTTTCAGTGCGGTTATTTTGGCGCATACGGTACACAATTACACTAAAATCTTACAACTGTTTCAGTGCGGTTATTTTGGCGCATACGGTACACAAGTACACTAAAATCTTACAACTGTTTCAGTGCGGTTATTTTGGCGCATACGGTACACAAGTGCATTACTTTCCTACTAAAATTCTTCGTGTGTTACTTTTCGTAGTTATTTTAAAATATGAGTTTATTCCCGAAAGGGCTCTAACTGGTAAATAAAACCAGAAACCAATTAAACTCTTTACAGAAACAAAGCTACGCGGCATAAATAATCGCATTTGAAACAGGTGCTTGTATTGAAATATTATTACTTAAATACTTACTAAACAGACAATACAACTCCCAAATGAATTTCACAACCAGTTAAACATATGACTGAATTTAGAGGGAAAGTTTTACGTAAGCCAGAATGCTCTAGTAAACCTCTTCGCTACCTTAGCTTTAATGATCAAGTTTGTGTTCTTTTAAAAAGAGGCTGAATTTAAAGTTTATCACGAAGTTTTCGAAAACTTTTATAACCAAATCACAATATTAGGGGCTGTATATAACTTAAGGGGTTAGCGGTACTCTGCTTCACAAACTTGAAGACTTTTTTTACTATCCCAAAATAAAAAACTGAAGCTCAAACATGGTCCATTGTTACAAATTACTTTATTTATCTTCTTGTTGTAGCTTATAACATTTTTGAGGGGATTTATATTTTTGAAATCCATGTACAAGTGATTCATTATAATAATATTATTATTAAACATAAAATATTTATAATTGTAATTGTATAATTATTATTTCTTAAAATTATTTTTTTAATGTTTTTGTTCTTGTAAATCTTCAATATTTTCCTCTTCTACTTTTGTTGTAATTACAAAGTACCTATTTTATGATGTTCACCTAAATTCTTTTTAAAACATATGCATAGCCATAAAATTTTTATTCATATTTTAAAGTCCTTACCGTTACCTCACATTTTGAATTTTGTTTTCCTTCTCTTTAATTTATGTATTAATTAATCACTTTTACATTAGTTTATTACTATCCGAACTCTTACTTGGACACAAATAAAAAACGGAACAAACCTTATAAACAAAATAAAAAACATAAACATACCACACAATTCAACACCATTATCACTCAACATAACAAACAAGTACACCAACATAAACATATCCTTAAAGACCCAATTAATGCAGAATATACTATAAACCCACGTAACCGTTTAAAAAATTAAAGTTCGGATAGTCATAAACCAATGTAAAAGTGATTATGTTTCAGCCAATGAACTACAAAATTCAAGACTTACGTATTAAATTTACAATTTATACACTAAAATTATATCTAACTACTCCGATTTTCGAATTTACTGATTCATCGGTTTTTCATTGTTTTACTAATATTCAAACTAATTTTTCTTTATGTTTCCCTTTATTAGAAACGCAATTCTTTAAATGTCTCTTTTTATTGTAGGTATATCTTACTCACTTTAATACTTCTTTATTCTTTTAGATTATTATTTATTCTTGTTGTCAAGTTTAAAATTATCTATTGTAATTCTATATTTAGGATATCTACTTCATTTCTGTTATTCTCTACCAGGAATACAGATAAGCCCCATAATAGCTGTCTAAATGCTGGCAATTTACTCTTCATCGCGTTGTTCCAGTTTTGCCTTACTATAAGAGTACGTCATCGCTGAAGTTTTTGACGTTTCCATTTTATTTAAAGATTAAAAACAATTTTTCCACTTTCTTCTTCTTCTACTTTACTAATCTGTTACAATATAAATTCCCTCCATAGAAATGTTCATAAAACCTTGAACGTATAAACTGAATCTGTGGTTAATACATTTCCAACGAAAAGATTATCTAGAGAAGAATTTTCACTAATTAATATAAAATTAGTATCTTTTAAAATTAAGGTTTTTAGACTTGGTACAAATAAATAAAACAAAGGTATAAATGGCAAAATACTGTGATTAAAACAAAACAAATATTTTTACACAACATTATTCAAAATAATTTTAATCGAATTGAAAAAAAAAGTCGCAAGATTGTCGACACACGTTTAATTGCGATTAACAGATTTGTTAAATAAATCCAAAAAGTCAAACAGCAATAAGTACATAGCACAGCCTTGTAGATGTTTAAAGTGAGGTAGGTGCTGATTGTTTTTATACAAACTGTATTTAAGTCATTATACACATTTTCTTTCCAATAAATACTGTACTGACAGCCTTGGGTTTCATCTAAATTCTACAAGTAATGCTATATTTTAAATTAATAAAATCGCTTAACCATAAAAACATTGTATTCATCCTTAGGTACATTTCGATTGCAACTCAATCAACGTCAGCGGAAATTATTACAAGAAAATTATTCTTGTGATAATTTCCTCTGAAGATGTTTGCTTTGCAATCGAAATGTACCTAAGGATTTAAATAAAAAGTTTTTGTGGTTGAGAGGATTTATTTATGTAAAATAAAAAATTAACACAAAATTTGTTTCAACTATTCAACTGATGAAATAGTCTACTTGTATTTTAGTTAATGTTTTTAATTTTTACGAAAATTAATCAATAAACCTTCGACATGGCTGTTTCTTCTTATATATATATATATATATATATATATATATATATATATATATATATATATATATGCTGATACGTATGTATTCCTTCAAGGATGGAAAAATATGATGAACAGTTACTATCTGGTTACGAGCGAGTTCTTCTACTTTTGTTAGGTTCACCTCGTCAATGCTGGATGAGATTCTAGCGAAACGTCGGAACTGCGAATTTATGGACTGCAGAATGAACGGATGTACTCCAGATAGTAACTATTCATCGTGTATATATATATATATATATATATATATATATATATATATATATATATAGCCTATCTTGTACAAATTTTTAATCGCTAATAAAATACGTTTTTAATTATCCAATCAAGTTTAAATACATTTTTTTCAACCTGTAGTGAATGTCAATTCTTTCATTATTTCAAATGTTTATTTATTAATTCAATTTAAAAAGGTTGATGTCTCGGCCAAATTCAAACTACATGTTTGAAATACAGCACTTTGGACTGAACCAACTTTCCCATAGCAAGAAATCTATTACCTAAAGATATATATGAAATTATAAATGAAAGGTTCCATGCAATAATGAAGCATTACAAGATGTGGATAGAATGAGAAGTTACAGACCACCATTAACTTCATAAATTAGAAATGAAAAAAGAAACGTAATAAATAATGACAAACAAAAGTAATAGTCCAACACCATATACCCCACTGTATAGTGACGAAAATGGAAAATTGCAAGGAAATTCGCTTTCTATTTTACCACTTAATATTGTGATTCTGTCATATGTATATACTTATATATATATATATATATATATATATATATATATATATATATATATATATTAGTTGTAATTATAAAGTAAAAAGTAACTAAAATACATTTTTTTGTTGACCTCAGTAGGAATTGATTTTTTTAAATAATTGCTTGTTCAACAATATAAATAATTTCATCAGTTATTTCAAACCTATTAAGACGTTATGGAAAATGATGATAAACTCAACTATAGGCTATATATATGTTTTTAAATTACCTAGTATTAAAACAAATTAGGTTGTGAGTTTTGAGTATGTTTTTATTTGTTTTAGCATTACCTCACAAGCTAAGCTCGAAGAATAGTTGTATACCTTGTATTGTTTATTAATATCTACTCGTTAAGATATGTACGTCCTATTTCAAAAGTTTCTATAAGATGTTTTTTTTTAAATAAATTATTTGTATAAAATATTATTTACTATTACACAAAGTAATAATTTAAATACGAAACAATAAAAACTACTAAAAAACATAGATTCTTGCTTTAACAAACGGCCACCCATCCAAATCCTATCCACGGGGTTTCAAAATTATCAATAAAATGTTTTTTTTTCAAAAGAAAATAATTATGTAAAAAATGAATAACTATTACACAAAGTAATAATTATAGTACGAAATAATAAAAATTAAAAAAAAAATTAAAATGGACTGGCTTTAACAAACTGTCACCCATCCAAAGACATTCAACAAAAAAATATGTAAATAATGATTACAGTCAGAAAGGATTGAACCACTTAATTTAAAAATTGATAGGTTTTGTTATAAATAATAGCATTTAATAAATTAAAAATCTATTTCAATTTTCTAGTATGAGAAATATTTTACGCTAGACTGAAACGTCGAGTATGTCTAAAATTTAGAACTTAAAATGTTTACAATTACACTTAACTTGTTATTTTACTCATGTCTTAAATTTATTTTCATAAATACCGCAATCTACTTGTACACACTGAGTGTTATTCAAATCTTGCATATATTAAATTTCAAAAGAAACTTAAATCGAATGTACGAAAAAAGCGCCCAACCAACCTGACCACCACCCCTACCTAAGCCCAAGGTCATTGGAACAGGGATTTCTATCCCCTTTAATAGCGTGGCAACAGGTTAACTGACTATATTGCTGTAACTAACCTTCGTTGTGTGAAGTACGTGCGTCTAGGAGCGAAGTGCTGATAATTCAATGCTATATTTGTTTGTGCTGTCAGTTTGTTTCCTGTAATGGAACTTACTACACCTAACAAAGGTAAGCAGTGCGCCCTCTATGACGGCTACTCTTCTAACTTTAAACGCCACAATTTGGAGGGAACTTTATTCTGGCGATGTTCAAAGCAGAGGTGGCAAAGGTGTCGAGGTGACATGGAAAAGTAAAAATGGCGAGGTCTTGGCTACCAGAGAACATCAATGTGGCGCTCCAGATGAGGAACGTTTGGAGGTAAACAAAAGTCCTGATTGATAGGAATGTGTTACTATCATTTAGCCAACCCAAAGCCTGGGTAAAGTGTGATGGAGATTAGAACCATACATTTGAATACGTAAACACCAGTAAGAAGAACAGAATGGAATACCCAGGCGCGGGTATTTTCTCTTCACGCTGGGCACTTATTTCATTTGGCGCTTTTTTCGCGATACCACTTAAATCAACCCTTTAACAAAGTAGTCTCTTAAGGGTTAGAATTCCTTGAAAGGAACGTACTTAGGCTATTAAAATTTTGCTTCAAGGGTACAAGTTTCTAGTTCCTTTCCCGTTAAGAGATATTTAATCGCATTCTTTATTAAAAATAATTGGTTATACAAGCTGTTCGTGTGGTTAGAAATTGAAAACGTTTTCCATAACGTTTTTACCGGGTTAAAAATAAATGGTGAGAATAATCATATTGGTATTTAAATGTATAACATCTCCACACGCTGAGAATAAAACACAGTGAATAATACACCGCCCGTGTCGTGTTGGAGAATTGGGTTTTAAATCGTTTGCGTCACAAAGCTATGCATACACAAAATCCCATCATGGAGCAGGTGCCAAAAGGGAGTAGTGTACTGAAAGGAAATAGAACACAGAGGGAATTGAAAAGTAAAATAGTTTAGCTTTGTCAAGCAGGCGCCGCCACTTGTTCTCCCGTTTCCGAACAATGCTTTGTAATACGGAGTCTTATTCTAGCCGGCATTAATGTAGGCCGACTCTTACCCACAGATGTTGCACCAATAACGTTCAAACATTGCGTGCATTACGATCAGAATTAAAATGTTACTTTCCTTTAATAACATCATTCAGGAATACAAATGTAAATATTAAAAACTAATATTAAAACTACTTTTAAAACTAAGTTATTTAAGATATGTAAACAGTTTTTTTTGTAGTTTTAAAGCGAAAGCCAATGTAATTATTATTATCGCGTAGGGTAGACACGAAAGGTAAGTAGGGTGGATAATTAAAGGGGTTACGATTTGGGTAGAACAGGGATCGACAACCTTTTGAGTCGGAAAAGTCAAAAATTACAATTTACAAAATTTCAAAGTTTTTAAAGAGCCACACACTTTTTCCTTGAAAGCAATAAATCTAACTCCGATAAATAAGTTTTTTTTATTAAAAAAAATAAAAATCTATTTATTCAAGAGAGAAAATATCTATTTATTCACATATATAAGTAGTGTATAAGTGTTTTTCACAGCCCGGTAGGAACATAAACCCTTGAAGGGAGAAGCATGTGCTCGGTTCCATACTTCAAGTGGAAATACTTTCTAAAGGATGCATAAAGGTGTGTCCAATCATTAACTCACTTGTGAGATCAAGGATTGAGGAAAAGAAGTACAACTCTGAACCTTGGAGGAAAGAGGTCCACTCATTAACTCACTTGTCAGATCAAGGATAGAGGAAAAGCAGTATTACTCTAAACTTTAGGGGAAAGAGGTCCACTCATTAAGTCACTTGTCAGATCAAGGATTGAAGAAAAGCAGTACAACTCTAAACCTTGGGGGAAAGAGGTCCACTCATTAAGTCACTTGTCAGATCAAGGATTGAAGAAAAGCAGTACAACTCTAAACCTTGGGGGAAAGAGGTCCACTCATTAAGTCACTTGTCAGATCAAGGATAGAGGAAAAGCAATACTATTCTAAACCTTGGAGGAAAGAGGTCCACTCATTAAGTCACTTGTCAGATCAAGGATTGAGGAAAAGCAGTATTACTCTAAACTTTAAGGAAAAGAGGTCTACTCAATATCTCACTTGTCAGATCAAGGATAGTGGAAAAGCAGTATTACTCTAAACTTTAGGGGAAAAAGGTCCACTCATTAACTCACTTGTGAGATCAAGGATTGAGGAAAAAGAAGTACAACTCTGAACATTGGAGGAAAGAGGTCCACTCATTAACTCACTTGTCAGATCAAGGATAGAGGAAAAGCAGTATTACTCTAAACTTTAGGGGAAAGAGATCCACTCATTAACTCACTTGTCAGATCAAGGATAGAGGAAAAGCAGACCTACTCTGAACCTTGGAGGAACGAGATCCACTCATTAACTCACTTGTCAGATCAAGGATTGAAGAAAAGCAGTACAACTCTAAACCTTGGGGGAAAGAGGTCCAATCATTAACTCACTTGTCAGATCAAGGATAGAGGAAAAGCAGTACTACTCTAAACTTTTGGGGAAAGAGGTACACTCATTAACTCACTTGTCAGATCAAGGATAGAGGAAAAGCAGACCTACTCTGAACCTTGGAGGAAAGAGATCCACTCATTAACTCACTTGTCAGATCAAGGATTGAAGAAAAGCAGTACAACTCTAAACCTTGGGGGAAAGAGGTCCAATCATTAACTCACTTGTCAGATCAAGGATAGAGGAAAAGCAGTACTACTCTAAACTTTTGGGGAAAGAGGTACACTCATTAACTCACTTGTCAGATCAAGGATTGAAGAAAAGCAGTACAACTCTAAACCTTGGGGGAAAGAGGTCCAATCATTAACTCACTTGTCAGATCAAGGATTGAAGAAAAGCAGTACAACTCTAAACCTTGGGGGAAAGAGGTCCAATCATTAACTCACTTGTCAGATCAAGGATTGAAGAAAAGCAGTACAACTCTAAACCTCGGGGGAAAGAGGTCCACTTATTAAACCACTTATCAGATCAAAGATTATGGAAAAGCAGTACTACTCTAAACCTTGATAGAAAGAGGTCCACTCATTAACTCACTTGTCAGATCAAGGATTGTGGAAAAGCAGTACAACTCTAAACCTTGGAGGAAAGAGGTCCACTCATTAACTCACTTGTCAGATCAAGGATTGTGGAAAAGCAGTACAACTCTAAACCTTGGAGGAAAGAGGTACACTCATTAACTCACTTGTCAGATCGAGGATAGAGGAAAAGCAGTACTACTCTAAACCTCGGGGGAAAGAGGTCCACTCATTAACTCACTTGTCAGATCAAGGATTGAAGAAAAGCAGTACAACTCTAAACCTTGGGGGAAAGAGGTCCACTCATTAAGTCACTTGTCAGATCAAGGATTGAGGAAAAGCAGTACAACACTAAACCTTGGAGGAAAGAGGTCCACTCATTAACTCACTTGTCAGATCAAGGATTGTGGAAAAGCAGTACAACTCTAATCCTTGGGGGAAAGAGGTCCACTCATTACTCACTTGTCAGATCAAGGATTGAAGAAAAGCAGTACAACTCTAAACCTTGGGGGAAAGAGGTCCACTCATTAACTCACTTGTCAGATAAAGGATTGAAGAAAAGCAGTACAACTCTAAACCTTGGAGGAAAGAGGTCCACTCATTAACTCACTTGTCAGATCAAGGATTGAAGAAAAGCAGTACAACTCTAAACCTTGGGGGAAAGAGGTCCACTCATTAAGTCACTTGTCAGATCAAGGATTGAGGAAAAGCAGTACAACACTAAACCTTGGAGGAAAGAGGTCCACTCATTAACTCACTTGTCAGATCAAGGATTGTGGAATAGCAGTATACCTACTCTAAACCTTAGTGGAAAGAGGTCCACTCATTAAGTCACTTGTCAGATCAAGGATTGAAGAAAAGCAGTACAACACTAAACCTTGGAGGAAAGAGGTCCACTCATTAAGTCACTTGTCAGATCAAGGATTGAGGAAAAGCAGTACTATTCTAAACCTTGGAGGAAAGAGGTCCACTCATTAACTCACTTGTCAGATCAAGGATTGTGGAAAAGCAGTACAACACTAAACCTTGGGGGAAAGAGGTTCACTCATTAACTCACTTGTCAGATCAAGGATTGAAGAAAAGCAGTACAACACTAAACCTTGGGGGAAAGAGGTCCACTCATTAACTCACTTGTCAGATCAAGGATTGAAGAAAAGCAGTACAACACTAAACCTTGGGGGAAAGAGGTCCACTCATTAACTCACTTGTCAGATCAAGGATTGAGGAAAAGCAGTACTATTCTAAACCTTGGTGAAAAGAGGTCCACTCATTAACTCACTTGTCAGATCAAGGATTGAAGAAAAGCAGTACAACACTAAACCTTGGGGGAAAGAGGTCCACTCATTAACTCACTTGTCAGATCAAGGATTGAAGAAAAGCAGTACAACACTAAACCTTGGGGGAAAGAGGTCCACTCATTAACTCACTTGTCAGATCAAGGATTGTGGAAAAGCAGTATACCTACTCTAAACCTTTGTGGAAAGAGGTCCTCTCATTAACTCACTTGTCAGATCAAGGATTGAAGAAAAGCAGTACAACACTAAACCTTGGGGGAAAGAGGTCCACTCATTAACTCACTTGTCAGATCAAGGATTGAAGAAAAGCAGTACAACACTAAACCTTGGGGGAAAGAGGTCCACTCATTAACTCACTTGTCAGATCAAGGATTGTGGAAAAGCAGTATACCTACTCTAAACCTTAGTGGAAAGAGGTCCTCTCATTAACTCACTTGTCAGATCAAGGATTGTGGAAAAGCAGTATACCTACTCTAAACCTTAGTGGAAAGAGGTCCTCTCATTAACTCACTTGTCAGATCAAGGATTGAAGAAAAGCAGTACAACACTAAACCTTGGGGGAAAGAGGTCCACTCATTAACTCACTTGTCAGATCAAGGATTGAAGAAAAGCAGTACAACACTAAATCTTGGGGGAAAGAGGTCCACTCATTAACTCACTTGTCAGATCAAGGATTGAGGAAAAGCAGTACTATTCTAAACCTTGGTGAAAAGAGGTCCACTCATTAACTCACTTGTCAGATCAAGGGTTGAAGAAAAGCAGTACAACTCTAAACCTTGGAGGAAAGAGGTCCACTCATTAACTCACTTGTCAGATCAAGGATTGAAGAAAAGCAGTACAACTCTAAACCTTGGGGGAAAGAGGTCCACTCATTAACTCACTTGTCAGATCAAGAATTGAGGAAAAGCAGTATACCTACTCTAAACCTTAGTGGAAAGAGGTCCACTCATTAAGTCACTTGTCAGATCAAGGATTGAGGAAAAGCAGTACAACACTAAACCTTGGGGGAAAGAGGTCCACTCATTAAGTCACTTGTCAGATCAAGGATTGAGGAAAAGCAGTACAACACTAAACCTTGGGGGAAAGAGGTCCACTCATTAACTCACTTGTCAGATCAAGGATTGAAGAAAAGCAGTACAACACTAAACCTTGGGGGAAAGAGGTCCACTCATTAAGTCACTTGTCAGATCAAGGATTGAAGAAAAGCAGTACAACTCTAAACCTTGGGGGAAAGAGGTCCACTCATTAAGTCACTTGTCAGATCAAGGATTGAAGAAAAGCAGTACAACTCTAAACCTTGGGGGAAAGAGGTCCACTCATTAAGTCACTTGTCAGATCAAGGATTGAAGAAAAGCAGTACAACTCTAAACCTTGGGGGAAAGAGGTCCACTCATTAAGTCACTTGTCAGATAAAGGATTGAAGAAAAGCAGTACAACTCTAAACCTTGGGGGAAAGAGGTCCACTCATTAAGTCACTTGTCAGATCAAGGATTGAAGAAAAGCAGTACAACACTAAACCTTGGGGGAAAGAGGTCCACTCATTAAGTCACTTGTCAGATCAAGGATTGTGGAAAAGCAGTACAACACTAAACCTTGGGGGAAAGAGGTCCACTCATTAACTCACTTGTCAGATCAAGGATTGAAGAAAAGCAGTACAACACTAAACCTTGGGGGAAAGTGGTCCACTCATTAAGTCACTTGTCAGATCAAGGATTGAAGAAAAGCAGTACAACTCTAAACCTTGGGGGAAAGAGATCCACTCATTAAGTCACTTGTCAGATCAAGGATTGAAGAAAAGCAGTACCACTCTAAACCTTGGGGGAAAGAGGTCCACTCATTAAGTCACTTGTCAGATCAAGGATTGAGGAAAAGCAGTACAACACTAAACCTTGGGGGAAAGAGGTCCACTCATTAACTCACTTGTCAGATCAAGGATTGAAGAAAAGCAGTACAACTCTAAACCTTGGGGGAAATAGGTCCACTCATTAAGTCACTTGTCAGATCAAGGATTGAAGAAAAGCAGTACAACTCTAAACCTTGGGGGAAAGAGGTCCACTCATTAAGTCACTTGTCAGATCAAGGATTGAAGAAAAGCAGTACAACTCTAAACCTTGGGGGAAAGAGGTCCACTCATTAAGTCACTTGTCAGATCAAGGATAGAGGAAAAGCAATACTATTCTAAACCTTGGAGGAAAGAGGTCCACTCATTAAGTCACTTGTCAGATCAAGGATTGAGGAAAAGCAGTACAACACTAAACCTTGGAGGAAAGAGGTCCACTCATTAAGTCACTTGTCAGATCAAGGATTGAAGAAAAGCAGTACAACACTAAACCTTGGAGGAAAGAGGTCCACTCATTAAGTCACTTGTCAGATCAAGGATTGAGGAAAAGCAGTACAACACTAAACCTTGGAGGAAAGAGGTCCACTCATTAAGTCACTTGTCAGATCAAGGATAGAGGAAAAGCAGGACTATTCTAAACCTTGGAGGAAAGAGGTCCACTCATTAAGTCACTTGTCAGATCAAGGATTGAGGAAAAGCAGTACAACACTAAACCTTGGAGGAAAGAGGTCCACTCATTAACTCACTTGTCAGATCAAGGATTGAGGAAAAGCAGTACAACACTAAACCTTGGAGGAAAGAGGTCCACTCATTAAGTCACTTGTCAGATCAAGGATAGAGGAAAAGCAGGACTATTCTAAACCTTGGAGGAAAGAGGTCCACTCATTAAGTCACTTGTCAGATCAAGGATTGAGGAAAAGCAGTACAACACTAAACCTTGGAGGAAAGAGGTCCACTCATTAAGTCACTTGTCAGATCAAGGATTGAGGAAAACCAGTACAACACTAAACCTTGGAGGAAAGAGGTCCACTCATTAAGTCACTTGTCAGATCAAGGATTGAAGAAAAGCAGTACAACACTAAACCTTGGAGGAAAGAGGTCCACTCATTAAGTCACTTGTCAGATCAAGGATTGAGGAAAAGCAGTACAACACTTAACCTTGGAGGAAAGAGGTCCACTCATTAAGTCACTTGTCAGATCAAGGATTGAAGAAAAGCAGTACAACACTAAACCTTGGAGGAAAGAGGTCCACTCATTAAGTCACTTGTCAGATCAAGGATTGAGGAAAAGCAGTACAACTCTAAACCTTGGAGGAAAGAGGTCCACTCATTAAGTCACTTGTCAGATCAAGGATTGAGGAAAAGCAGTACAACTCTAAACCTTGGAGGAAAGAGGTCCACTCATTAAGTCACTTGTCAGATCAAGGATTGAGGAAAAGCAGTACAACTCTAAACCTTGGAGGAAAGAGGTCCATTCATTAAGTCACTTGTCAGATCAAGGATTGAGGAAAAGCAGTACAACTCTAAACCTTGGAGGAAAGAGGTCCACTCATTAAGTCACTTGTCAGATCAAGGATTGAGGAAAAGCAGTACAACTCTAAACCTTGGAGGAAAGAGGTCCACTCATTAAGTCACTTGTCAGATCAAGGATTGAGGAAAAGCAGTACAACACTAAACCTTGGAGGAAAGAGGTCCACTCATTAAGTCACTTGTCAGATCAAGGATAGAGGAAAAGCAGGACTATTCTAAACCTTGGAGGAAAGAGGTCCACTCATTAAGTCACTTGTCAGATCAAGGATTGAGGAAAAGCAGTACAACACTAAACCTTGGAGGAAAGAGGTCCACTCATTAAGTCACTTGTCAGATCAAGGATTGAGGAAAACCAGTACAACACTAAACCTTGGAGGAAAGAGGTCCATTCATTAAGTCACTTGTCAGATCAAGGATTGAAGAAAAGCAGTACAACACTAAACCTTGGAGGAAAGAGGTCCACTCATTAAGTCACTTGTCAGATCAAGGATTGAGGAAAAGCAGTACAACACTTAACCTTGGAGGAAAGAGGTCCACTCATTAAGTCACTTGTCAGATCAAGGATTGAAGAAAAGCAGTACAACACTAAACCTTGGAGGAAAGAGGTCCACTCATTAAGTCACTTGTCAGATCAAGGATTGAGGAAAAGCAGTACAACTCTAAACCTTGGAGGAAAGAGGTCCACTCATTAAGTCACTTGTCAGATCAAGGATTGAGGAAAAGCAGTACAACTCTAAACCTTGGAGGAAAGAGGTCCACTCATTAAGTCACTTGTCAGATCAAGGATTGAAGAAAAGCAGTACAACTCTAAACCTTGGAGGAAAGAGGTCCACTCATTAAGTCACTTGTCAGATCAAGGATTGAGGAAAAGCAGTACAACTCTAAACCTTGGAGGAAAGAGGTCCACTCATTAAGTCACTTGTCAGATCAAGGATTGAGGAAAAGCAGTACAACTCTAAACCTTGGAGGAAAGAGGTCCACTCATTAAGTCACTTGTCAGATCAAGGATTGAGGAAAAGCAGTACAACTCTAAACCTTGGAGGAAAGAGGTCCACTCATTAAGTCACTTGTCAGATCAAGGATTGAGGAAAAGCAGTACAACTCTAAACCTTGGAGGAAAGAGGTCCACTCATTAAGTCACTTGTCAGATCAAGGATTGAGGAAAAGCAGTACAACTCTAAACCTTGGAGGAAAGAGGTCCACTCATTAACTCACTTGTCAGATCGAGGATAGAGGAAAAGCAGTACTATTCTAAACCTTGGTGAAAAGAGGTCCTCTCATTAACTCACTTGTCAGATCAAGGATTGAGGAAAAGCAGTACAACTCTAAACCTTGGAGGAAAGAGGTCCACTCATTAAGTCACTTGTCAGATCAAGGATTGAGGAAAAGCAGTACAACTCTAAACCTTGGAGGAAAGAGGTCCACTCATTAACTCACTTGTCAGATCGAGGATAGAGGAAAAGCAGGACTATTCTAAACCTTGGTGTAAAGAGGCCCACTCTTTAACACACGTGTTTGTGTGTTTGCTTGCGCGTGTGCATTCACTTTCGCGTACGCGTGAATGTCTGCTCTGTGTCCGTGTAAAATTATTAAAGGATAAAACATGGAGTTTATATTACTGGTTAGAAGAAACTAAGGATTTGAGTCTAAAGAAACAGGAATGCCGGGCCATGCAAATTTTTCTATTTCACCAATTAGAGTCGTATTGGTCTTAGTTGTTTGTATTGTATCTGCGTATACGAGATTATTTATCTTCTGACAAAGTAATGGCATTGTAATGAAAGTAGTTCCACTAATCTTCCATTGAGAATCTATAGATTTACAAAACTCAGGCGACGACGACATGTAACACATAAAGAGGATAATTAAATTAATGTAGGCCTACAACCTACAGAAGACCAATTATTACATTCTGATCTATGTTAAGAAATACAATCACTAATCAAAGAATGTGCATCTAGTTGATATTAATTTTACTGTCTACAACACTGTATCCCACTCTTTCAGCTCTCTTGTAAAGTTTTCTTGTGATTGGTAGATTCTTTTACTTAACTAATTACAACTTAACTTTCCACCACCACTGAAGCGAACAGAAAATTACTGATTCAGAACTCAACGTGAAGCACTCGGCTGAAACGAGCATTTAAATATTTTACTGAAACATTGTATAAACTTTTAATCCGTGAAAGATAGATTGCCTCCAGGGTTGAGCTTACTTGCACAGTTTAACTGATTTAAACACATTTATAACAAAATGGACGTTGGCATTTGCAAGTTCCCGTTCCCAAAGGACTGAAATGACTTTTAACTTTTTTTAACCAGTCGCGTTCATTTATGCCAAAAAAAAACAAAAGAAGAATATTTACGCCTTATGACAAATTACTAATATTCGAATAAACTAACATAATTGAAAAAAAATATTTGTTTAAGGTATTTAGGCTAAATAAAAGTGTTTCAATTATTTCAAACATAAAATATTAAGGAAGGTGTCAGGTTATATTGCAATGAAATAGAACAAAATTTTATGACATATGTTCATTCATCCTAAAAAGGCAACGACACGTTCAAGGCCACGGTTATATCCCCTTCACATTCCTTCCATCTTTCGTCTTTCCTTAATAATGACGCTCTTCTTCAATACATCCAAAGGTTTTGATTGTAAAGGTAGCTTCACACAACGAGAACTTTCGCGTATGAGAGCTTCACACAACGTGGATCTTCACGTTATGATAACTTCACTCATCGAGGGTCATCGCGTGATGAGAGCTTCACACAACGTGGATCTTCACGTTATGATAACTTCACTCATCGAGGGTCATCGCGTGATGACAGCTTTACACAACGTGGATCTTCACGTTATGATAACTTCACTCATCGAGGGCCATCGCGTGATGACAGCTTCACACAACGTGGATCTTCACGTTATGATAACTTCACTCGTCGAGGGTCATCGCGTGATGACAGCTTCACACAAAATGGATCTTCACGTTATGATAACTTCACTCATCAAGGGTCATCGCGTGATGACAGCTTCACACAACGTGGATCTTCTCGTTATGATAACTTCACTCGTCGAGGGTCATCTCGTGATGACAGCTTTACACAACGTGGATCTTCACGTTATGATAACTTCACTCATCGAGGGTCATCGCATGATGACAGGTTCACACAACGTGGATCTTCACGTTATAATAACTTCACTCGACGAGGGTCATCGCGTGATGACAGCTTCACACAACGTGGATCTTCACGTTATGATAACTTCACTCGTCGAGGGTCATCGCGTGATGACAGCTTCACACAACGTGGATCTTCACGTTATGATAACTTCACTCGTCGAGGGTCATCGCGTGATGACAGCTTTACACAACGTGGATCTTCACGTTATGATAACTTCACTCGTCGAGGGTCATCGCGTGATGACAGCTTCACACAACGTGGATCTTCACGTTATGATAACTTCACTCGTCGAGGTTCATCGCGTGATGACAGCTTTACACAACGTGGATCTTCACGTTATGATAACTTCACTCATCGAGGGTCATCGCATGATGACAGCTTCACACAACGTGGATCTTCACGTTATGATAACTTCACTCGTCGAGGGTCATCGCGTGATGACAGCTTCACACAAAATGGATCTTCACGTTATGATAACTTCACTCGTCGAGGGTCATCGCGTGATGACAGCTTCACACAACGTGGATCTTCACGTTATGATAACTTCACTCATCGAGGGTCATCGCGTGATGACAGCTTCACACAACGTGCATCTTCACGTTATGATAACTTCACTCATCGAGGGTCATCGCGTGATGACAGCTTCACACAACGTGGATCTTCACGTTATGATAACTTCACTCGTCGAGGGTCATCGCGTGATGACAGCTTCACACAACGTGCATCTTCACGTTATGATAACTTCACTCATCGAGGGTCATCGCGTGATGAGAGCTTCACACAACGTGGATCTTCACGTTATGATAACTTCACTCATCGAGGGTCATCGCGTGATGACAGCTTCACACAACGTGGATCTTCAGGTGATGATGGCTTTACTCATCGAAGGTCGTTACGTAATGAGAGCTTCACACAACGCGAATCTGCCTTCGATCTATCTATACACAATGTAATGTATAAAGTAAGGAAATGGTATCTGTATATGAGTATATACGTATAGTCCAACGTGTAAATGAATAAGAAAATTATAACTGTGTATCTCCTGTAACGTGTAAAGTGTTAGTAAGGAAACTGAATCTGTGTGTTAATAAAGATATTGTATCTGTGTAAATACAATTTAACTTATGAATTAAAACGGAGAATATTCCCAGTTTTAAATAAAAAAATGAAAGTATAAAGTTATTTTATTTTTTATCATCCTAGAAATGGTTCAAATTAGGCCAAAATAATATTAAAACCCTTATTAATGTGAATAAATTACGGCATGAACATTTTTATTTAAATAAACATCAGATCTACATTAGGATGTACACTTTTCAGCTAAATATGTCCAAAGCCTACGAACCGTTGTTAATCTGCAAAATTAAAAACCGAAACTTAAATATATTTCAAATTATTTATATTTATACAAAATTATTATAAACGTTAACAATAATATTCTAAAATTAAATTTAATTAATAGAACTGAAAGGGGACTGATCAAAATTGTTAATTATACTTTAAAATATTCAAAACATAAAACTTGTTAAATAACGTAATTTTGTTAGATGAAGCTGTACAATCGTTAGGTAAAATATCTGGACTTCTATTAGTACAGGCTACTCTAGCCTAACACACTTTACACTAACACCAACCCCATAAAAACGTAAGTTACATTCACAAATTGTAACGGGAAATAGAAAATTCCAAGGAAATTATTTTCTATTTTGCCACTTAGTATTGTTATTCTGCCATATGTTTATACATATTTATATTAATTGTAATTATAAAAATAAAAAAGAAACTAGAATAAAACTTTTCTTCGTTAATCTAAGTAGGAATTGACTTCAAATTTTTTATAAATGATAATTGTTTTTTTACAAATTAAATAAATTTAATTTCACGTAATTTTATTTCCAATTTATAACGGACCGAAATGAAAAAAAAACCGTTAAATATTTTAAGTATCAAAAGTTTTACAATTTGAAAATAGAAATACAATGTTTGAATTAATCATACATTAATGTTGAGACGTAGTCTTTTTTAACTAACTCTCGACATGAATTAATTAATGAAAATAAATTAACATTAATTAACGTTAAGAATTAACTATTGTTGACGTAACTAAATTTATGAAAACTAAGTAAACATTAAGTTTTAACAGAAGAACCTTAACTGTTTTTGTTTTGTTTTCGTTAAAGGAAATGTCTGCAATGAATATGCGTGGAATACAGGATCCCTCTCTTAATGTAGTCAAATTTATGGGACGTCTTATATGATGTATTCGCACCAGAATTGTGTTTTCAAGTAACATTACAACAATCTTCACTTATACATTACGTAGCAGTATTTTGCAAAAAGAAATCTGTCATGTTTAACAAAAGTTGATATTGAAAAAGTAAGATTTATTGACCGGTTTATAAGTTAAATTTAATTTGTTGTCAAATTTCTCTTTTTGAAATATAAGCTTATCCTAATTGTCGTCTACGGCGGGTTCAGCTCTTTCTACTTCGAATGACATTTAAAACGAAATGTTTGCTTATAACAGTTTATAATTTTAAACAAGCATATACACTTTAATTTAATGCATGGCAAGACGTTCATTTCGTATCTACCCGATTCATTTTGTAAAGAGGTGCATTTTTTGCACGACTGAATCGTAGTCTTTGTTTTCTTTGTTGATTAGTTTAGGTGTGTTATTAATTTTCTGAATCACTAAATCAATTTTTATTTCATCCCTTTCTTTCGTGATTGTTATATTTTTTTAATCCACTTTTTCTATACGTCAAGTTGTAAATAATGTAAGTTAAAATAATTTGATAAAATTGTTAACCTTTCTCAGATACAGCTGAACTAAGTATAGGGGCTAAAATCATAAGACGCAAAATGCATTTTACAGTAGTTACAGTTTAGAATTGTTTCATTGTTTCAACAACTATATTACAGTAATGTTAAATTCTTACAAGTGTTTAATAAATTAAGGGGGGAATTTCAGTCTAAATAACTATTTATCAATTGTTTTTAATTTTTTTTATTAATGGCTATTATTGTTTTCACAGTTAACGGTTTAACTTGTTATTTATAACAGTTTTCAAATACTATTTTAAGTAACTGTAATAATAACTACTGAGTTCGCTAATGGTCTATTTACACCTAACACAAACTGTCACTGTCCATTACTAAACCTTGTAGTCTCTTTATTATATTAAAAGAACTAGCTCCCTCTACGTTTAACAAAAAGTTTATCTATGGACTTCCCGCTAAAGACATTTCTAGTAATTTCTATCCGCTTCACTTCTTAGAAAGCTCTCGACCTTAAGGGCGTGGTTCTTGCGTTCATTTACGAATGAAAGGACTTTAACCTTGTCAAGCCATGTGCTATAAAACACGGATGGGGGCATTTCCCATTATTGTAACAAAATTCGTATTACGTTTTAGCTATCCAAACTATGTTAGTTCTTGCCTCTTTAACATTCCGAAGGTGGCGCTGGATCTAAGAAACCCACGCTCCTTCCATTTTACGACTGTCTCCCAATTTCTTAGCGGATCACGCACACCTTTCTATCCTCTTAGAAAGAGAATAGCTACAATCTAGTGCTTTAGAGGAATCCACATAGTTCCTATCTCGCAGTTGTAGCTAAATAATTATTTCCTCCGTGTAATAACGTCATGTTACTTCGTTAAAGGAGCATTATGGCGTCTATAAAAACATTCAACTTATTGGATTCAAATAATTTAGCAAACATTCTTGAGTTGCTATTGCACGAAGGTGATCCACTCTCAGATAATACTCCTGCCAAAACAGTTTGATTTACGAGAAGAGGTCATTGACACTGATGTAGAAAAAGCAATCGAAGAACGAGATGAACACTCAAATACAGACATTGAAGAAGAAGAAAGTTCGGAAGACGAAGAAGAAAACGACTTTTTTGTCTCATTCAAATAGCAAAAAAAATAAAAAACAAAATTTGCTTAAAAAATTTGTTCCTGCAAAAGCCAGGAAGATTGATGACATTATGATGACCTTGTTGAAGGTGATATTCTAGAGTTGTGAAGTTTACGAACCAGTAAACTTGATGTTATGCCCCCTAATTGTACTGTAGATAGAAATGCATTGCCTAAAAATAAAACCGAAATAGAAGCCTTTATCGGCATTTTATACTTACTTGGACAGTTATTTATTCAAACTGTCTACGTAATAGAGTTATTATTCCACATACTTTGTTTTAAAAAATCTCGATATCCGAATTATGTTTCATAGAGATGTTTGATATTATTAATTTTACTACCACATTACCACACCATATTTGCCAAAACAATAAAAGGATATTCTCTGAAATAATCATGGTACATTGGTCATGGATCTCGTAGATCCAACGCCACCCAATAATGTTATACTCAAGATGCCACCATCGAAATGTTAAATATCAATATTTTCGTTATAAATTTGTGTGATTATACATTGCTTTAAATTTTAAGCATTAAAAACACACTTATAATTCATAAGAGGACCTCCTTAAAGTAAGCCCCTAATCTATAGCAATGAATGTGTTACTTAACTTACTGTTTTAAAGCTAAAATTAATTAAAATGATGAATCGGTAGCCATAAATTGTTTTATAAACATAAATTGTTCGTTTTAGTTATTATCACATTATAAACAGAATGTATAAAGTAAGATATGACAGTCCCATAAGTTAAATTGCAACTTTAGCAATAAAAAAACTTTTAATCATTTACTGTCACAAGGAAATGTAGTAGCTAAGACAAACTTGCAACCTGCTCTTGGAATTTCACAATGAAGTTTACTCTGTAAGAAATGTTCACAAAAATAAAGTGCCGCTAGAATTAGCCAGCGAACATTTACAACGCTCAAATATTGGAGAAAAACTAAACATATCAAAAATAAAATTTGGATCAAATTTCCATACGATAAATAAAACACTAAAGTAAACAGTTAAAATTGCCCTTATGTATCTAAGAAGCTTTTAGTCTTTTTACAAGAAAACCGCCGAGAATGTTATGATTTGTGGAAGCAGTGTACTCGGTTCCCGCGAGGGACAGGTCGAACTCCCACTGTAGCGCTGCGCTTGTTAAAAATACAATTGGGCCTCGGTAACTCGACATAGTAGCCCAATGTTAGCGAGTTATCCGGAATATTAACATTTATTAACAGGAAATACTACAAACTTTATTATTTCATATCTTATTTTAAAAACCTACCCCAATGATAAATACACATTATTAAATATAACATCCTCGTAGGAATAATATGTAATATATAACAAATAGTGGAAATTTTTTTTTAAATAACCTAAACAATGGACAGTATAAATACAAATATTATAAATATAACACATGAAAGAACGTCTTGATTGTCGCCGGTTTCTCAAGAAAAACGTCTGAAAGCTAAAGAAGAAAACGAATGTCCACTGAAGATGAACCCTTGAACTAAATATTGCAACCCTCCTTAAGTGTCGTAGGCAGTCCCTGTTAGTAATCCTACCTGCCTGATGAAAGATTTCTTTACCAGAGTCGTCTTCCACATCCCTTTTTTTCGATTCCTTCTATTAGTTTACACTCTTTCTCAATATATATATATATATATATATATATATATATATATATATATATATATATATATATGTATATATATATATATATATATATATATATATATATAATATTTCAAAAACAAGAATACTTTTAATGAATATATTTATTCATAAAATATTATATATATATATATATATATATAAAATTTTATATATAAAATTATATGTAAATTTTATATATACATAAAATATTAGAATAAATATATTCATTAAAAGTATTCTTGTTTTTGAAATATTTTTAATTTATTAACTATATTACAAGAAAACATATCATCATATTTAAAATATATATATATATATATCCATGTAGGGAGGTTGTATATATATATATATATATATATATATATATATATATATATAAATAAATAAATAAATATATATATATATATATATATATATATATATATATATATATATATATATATATATACACACACACGACCTCCAACCTCTCTACATGGGGTTCAAATCTCTTTTATTTGCACTTCCAAAATGTCTAAGTCGCTTTATAAGGTTCTATCTTTATATTCTTTATATTCTTCGTCACCACCACTAACATGTTTTTAGCTATTATTAAAGAGTTGAGGCACAAACTACTTACTATAAACCGAAGTTTCTAAACTCACAAGAAAAGTTTTCATAAACAAAACTCATGACTTACACCGCCAGTTGGACGTGGAGGCATTGCATACTAAAAAATTAAGCAGCTAATTAATTTCAAGATTTAACCTTGTTTTACCTTTTACTATTTATAAAATACTAGGTGCTTACCACTGTCCTTAATATGTAAAGAAAGCGGTTCACCGAAGACCATATTGGATGGTTCCACTGAAGACGCAGAGAAAATTTATACTTCAAAAACAATAATTAGTAAATAGTCAAGAAAAACACACATTTTTTGTAGATAAATTAATATTTTAGTCCTAAGTCATGCCCTACAAGTCATCAATTTATTAAACAATTTTCTCTAAAAATGCACTAGTCTATAATACGGCTTGAATATTTATTTGGTTTTTTAAGGCTGGCGGTAAGCTAGGGAGCCGCGGCCCCTATTGCCCCCGGACATGGGCTCTATTGATGGAAAGTAGCAACTTCAGTTTGAATGAATACTCGAACTGCAACTGATGTTGCATGTCATTGCTTGCTGAGAACTGATGCTACTAAGAGATTATAATCCAGATAGCGTCTAATGTAATGAATCGGCCGTTGGATAGATTCTTTACTAATGCAAGTGTGTACATACTTTAAATAATATATTTAAATAAAACTTTATCTCTGAATATTCTAAAAAACCATTGCATTCCGTAACGATAAAGTAAGCGAGAACGTGAGCGAACAACTTAAGTACAAGTAAAAAAGGTGAGAAACCAAAATAAAGGCAAAGGAAATGCACACGATTTATAGAATTGTGTCGATAACAATTTACAACAAGAGAAAAAAATACACCGCCGATGGTTCAGGCATAAAAATCTACCTGAAATCTACGGCTACTGTAGTTCTTGCAAACTGTAGAGGTACACAGAAAGACGCGTTACACGGACTGTCAAGTTACACGGACTGTCAAGTTACACGGACTTCAAATTACGCAGAGTGTCGAATTACGCGGACTGTCTAGTAACTCGGAATGTCTATCCGACTATCAAATTATTCGGACTGTCAGTTACAAAAAGATTCACCGGGTGTCGATTTAGCGAGGTTCTGTTGTATAAATAGTGCACTGCATGTTTGTTTTCAAACACTCATCCGAAATGGCGAATCCATGATAGGTTAAGCAGGCTAA